>MU702640.1:0-39583 GCA_026770625.1 Nicotiana glauca | reverse complement strand
TTCAGACAGTAGGATAGAGATGTTGTGTATATTCTACTAGATGCCTGTACTTGTGACACCAGGTCTTGGCACACATTGTAGTGGATATTTATTTTGGGATTGCATATTTATTTTGCCACATTATAAATCCTTACTGGTCTCGGCTTTTACTTTGAAAAATCTAGCATATTTGTTCTTTGGCAAAGGTAAAATGAGAACTTAAATCACAAATTCCGCAGTTGGCTGGCCTGACAACAGAGTCGGGCGCCATCATGACATGTCAGGGAAAATGGGTCGTGACAACATGGTATAAGAGCACTAGGTTCGCGTAGGTCTCACAAGTTATGGGCAAACCTAATAGAGTCTTGTAGATCGATATGGAGACGTCTGTATTTATCTTCGATAGGCTATAGGGTATTAGGAAAGACTACTCTTTATTCACTTCCTATCGTGCAGTGGTTGATGTGCTAAATTTCCATTTCTATTCTCTCACAGATGGTGAGAACTCGTGCCGCTGACGTTCCAGACCCGGGAGGAGCTGCTCCCCCCATTGCTATTGGCCGAGGTCGAGGTCGGGGGAGGGCACTGACTCGTGGTAGGGAACGAGGGCGCCCCAAAGCCATTCCAGTCATACCCCCAGCAGACCGTATGGGGAATCCCATTATTGAGGAGCAGGGTGAGGTACCTACAGTTGAGCCTACCCCGGCAGACTTCAGGACAGCACTGGGATTTCGGGAGGTCATGGGCCGCATGCTTCGTTTCATGGATACTATGACTCAGGCTGGTTTATTTCCAGTGGATCCAACTACTTCACAGGCAGGAGGGGTAGCACAGACCCCTATTGCTCATGCCCCAGGTCATACAGCCGTAGTTTATCAGACTCCGGGTGCACTACCCGCAGATGGGGTTCAGCCAGTTGCTGCAGTGGCACCCCAACCCAGACCAGTTGTGGACGGCGATCCGCAGAAGCTATTGGACAGATGGACCAGGTTACGCCCTCCAGTCTTTGGGGGTGAGCATCATGAGTATGCCCAGGATTTCATTGACATGTGCAGGGATAGACTGCACAACATGAGGATACTTGAGTCACATGGAGTTGACTTCACCACTTTTCAGTTGGAGGGCAAGGCCCGTAGGTGGTGGCAGTCTTATGCTCTTAGTAGGCTAGCAGGTTCTCCTCCCCTCACTTGGGGTCAGTTCACCCAGTTATTTCTTGATCGGTACATTCCATCCTCTGAGAGGGAAGGGCTGCTTCATCAGTTTGAGTATTTACAACATGGTCAGATGTGAGTGACCGATTATGAGGCAAGATTCTTTGAGTTGTCTCGCCATGCACTTATGATACTTCCCACAGAGGCAGAGAGGGTACAACGATTTGTTGTGGGATTACATCCCACTATTCGGAACAATATGGCTCGAGAGGTGGAGATGGGCACAGGTTATCAGCTTACACTTGAGATTGCTCGTAGGATTGAGGGTTACCGTTAGAGGGGTTTTAAGCAGATGCAGCAGGAGAAGAGGTCCAAATTCTCCGGAGAGTTTAGAGGTGCCCCAGCTAGGGGTAGAGGTCACTACAGGAGGGGTCAGCCCAGTAGGCCCCCAGTTTAAGCACCACCACCTGCTCGAGGTGCTCCAGCGTGCTCTTATTTCAGCGCCATGCCAGAGATCTCTTATCGCCCACCAGCCGTTCAGGGTTCTTCCAGTGGGTATTCAGGTCCTCCAGACTCCTCAAGTTCTTATCTCAATGCTATGCCGTAGAGTTCATACCTCCCTCCGGCCATTCAGGCTTCTTCTAGTGGATCTTCTGGTTTTCAGAGTCAACCATCTGGGTAGCAGGTCACCACACCACATTTTTTTGAGTACGGAGACCCAGGTCACATGAGGAGGTACTGCCCCAGGCTTCGAGACAAGGCTATACAATAGGGATAGAAACCCATGGTTCCATCACCAGCAACCCAGCCACCTAGAGGTTGAGGACAGACTGGTAGAGGTCGTCCTAGAGGTGGAGGCTAGACAGGGAGAGGTCAGCCAGATGCATCTTAGTTGGGCGGAGGCCAGACAACCGACTCTCCAGCCAGATTCTATGCTCTCCCGGCCAGGCCAGATGTATTCGCCTCAGATGCCATTATCACATGTATTATTTTAGTTAGCGGTAGGGGTGCTTCGGTATTATTTGATCCAGGATCTACTTATTCATATGTGTCCTCTCTGTTTGCTCATTTTCTTGTTACTTCTCCTGAGTTCTTGGGTGTCCCTGTTTATGTGTCCACTCATGTGGGTGATTGTGTGGTTGTGAATCGGGTCTACTGGTCCTACGTGATTGCTTTCTGTGGCTATGATACTAGAGCAGGCCTTCTGTTGCTTGATATGCTTGATTTTGAGGTCATTTTAGGCATGGATTGGTTATCCCCATATCACGCCATCCTTGATTGTCATGCCAAGACTATTTCGCTAGCTATGCCAGGATTGCCGAGATTAGAGTGGAAGGGTTCCACAGCGGATACGCCTAGCAGGTTTATATCTTTCTTGAAGGCTCAGCGCATGGTTGAGAAAGGGTGTTTGGCTTATTTAGCTTATGTTCAAGACACCACCGCAGAGTCTTCGACGATTGATTCAATGCTAGTGGTCCGAGAGTTCGCCGATGTTTTCCCTTCTGATCATTTGGGCATGCCTCCGGATCGCGATATTGATTTCTGTATTGACTTTGCTCCAGGCACTCAGCCTATATCTATCCCACCGTACCATATGGCTCCTAAAGAGATGAAGGAGAAGTTGGAGGAGTTGCTAGCAAAGGGGTTTGTTAGGCCCAGTGTATCGCCTTGGGGTGAACCAATGTTATTCGTGAAGAAGAAGGATGGGACTATGCGGATGTGCATTGATTACCGCCAGTTGAAAAAAGTCACCATCAACAACAAGTATCCATTGCCCCGTATTGACGATTTGTTTGACTAGCTACAGGGTGCCAAGGTGTTCTCTAAGACTGACTTGAGATCAGAGTATCATCAGCTGAAGATTCGGGATGCAGATGTTCCGGAGACTGCATTCAGTACTAGATATGGCCACTACGAGTTCCTGGTGATGTCATTTGGCTTGACTAATGCCCCCGCGACATTTATGGATTTGATGAACATGGTATTCAGGCCTTATATTGATTCCTTTATTATCGTCTCCATTGACGACATCTTGATTTACTCGCGTCGCTTGGGGGAGCACGAGTAGCATTTGAGAGTAGTGCTTCAGACCTTGCAAGAGCAGCAGCTTTATGCTAAGTTCTCCAAGTGTGAGTTTTGGCTAGAGTCAGTGGCATTCTTAGGGCATGTAGTGTCAGGAGAGGGTATTAAAGTAGATCCCAAGAAGATTGAGGCAGTTCAGAGTTGGCCACGTCCTACTTTCGTCATCGAGATTAGGAACTTCTTGAGGTTAGCAGGTTACTACCGGCGATTCGTGCAAGGCTTTTCATCTATTGCATTACCTCTTACCAAATTGACCCAAAAGGGTGCCCCATTCTATTGGTCCGATGATTGTGAGGAGAGCTTCCAGAAGCTCAAGACGGCTTTGACCACGGCACCAATTCTTGTATTGCCTTCCGATTCAAGGATGTATACGGTATATTGCGATGCTTCTCGCGTTGGTTTGGGATGTGTATTGATGCAGGGGGATGAGTTATTGCTTATGCTTCACGTCAGCTAAAGGTTCATGAGAAGAATTACCCTGTGCACGATCTAGAGTTGGCGGCGATTGTTCACGCTCTTAAGATATGGAGACATTATTTGTATGGGGTTTCATGTGAGGTTTATACAGACCATCGCAGCTTGCAGCACTTGTTCAGGCAGAGGGATCTTCATTTGAGGCAGTGCAGGTGGCTTGAGTTACTAAAGGATTATGACATCACCATTCTTTAACATCCAGGCAAGGATAATGTGGTCGCGGATGCCTTGATCAGGAAGGCGGAGAGCATGGGTAGCTTAGCATTCATTCCTACTGAGATGAGACCATTAGCTTTGGACATTCAGTTTTTAGCTAACTGACTTGTGAGATTGGACATTTTGGAGCCCAGCCGAGTTCTTGCATGTGTGGTTGCACAGTCTTCGTTATTGGGGCAGATTAAGGCCCGACTGTTCGATGATCCACATTTGGAGGTCCTCAAAGAGACGGTACTTTAGGGAGGTGCCAAGGAGATTTCTATTGGCAAGGATGGTGTGTTACGACTTTACGGTCGTGTATGTGTTCCTAATGTTGATGGCTTGAGGGAGAGGATTCTAGAGAAGGCACACAGTTCTAGGTACTCCATTCATTCGGTTGCCACGAAGATGTATCGTGACTTGAGACAGCATTACTGGTGGCGGAGGATGAAAAAGGAAATTGTTGAGTATGTAGCTAAATGTTTGAATTGTCAGCAAGTCAAGTATGAACACCATAGGCCAGGTGGCCTACTTCAGCGGATGCCCATTCCGGAATGGAAGTGGGAGCGCATCACCATGGACTTCATGGTTGGGTTGCCGCAGACTTTACGGAAGGTTGACTCGGAGTGGGTTATTGTGGATCGGTTGACCAAGTCTGCCCATTTCATTCCAGTGGTGATTACTTATACGGCGGAGAGATATGCTCAGATTTACATTCAGGAGATAGTCAGGTTGCACGGTGTGCTGGTTTCCATCATATCAGACAGAGGCCCTCAGTTCACTTCCCATTTTTGGAGAGCTGTTCAGAGTGAGTTGGGGACCCGTGTAGAGCTTAGCACAACATTCCATCCTCAGATCGACGGACAGTCGGAGCGGACATTTCAGATTTTGGAGGATATGCTTAGAGCATGTGTGATTGACTTTGGAGGGTAGTGGGATCAGTTCTTGCCTTTAGCGGAGTTTGCATACAACAACAACTATCAGTCTAGCATACAGATGGCCCCGTATGAGGCATTGTATGGCCGACATTGTCGTTCTCCTATCGGATGGTTTGAGCCTGGTGAGGCTAAGTTACTTGGTACAGATTTGGTACAGGATGCCTTAGATAAGGTAAAGTTGATTCAAGAGAGGCTTCGCACAACCCAATCCAGACAGAAGAGCTACGCAGATTAGAAGGCGCGTGTTGTATCATTCATGATTGGCTAGAAAGTTCTCTTGAAAGTCTCGCCAATGAAGGGCATTATGAGGTTCGGGGAGAAGGGCAAACTGAGCCCAAGGTTTATTGGTCTATTTGAGGTGTTGAGGCGAGTTGGAGAGGTTGCCTATGAGCTTGCTTTACCTCCCAGTTTATTAGGAGTTCATCTAGTTTTCCATGTATCGATGCTTCAGAAGTATCATGCCGACTATTCACATGTGTTGGATTTCAGCACCATTCGGTTAGATGTGAGCTTGGGCTACGAGGAGGAGCCAATTGCCATTGTTGATAGGCAGGATTTCCAGTTGAGGTTCAAGAGGATTTCTGCGGTAAGAGTCCAGTGGAAGGGCCAACCGGTCGAGGAGGCGACCCGGGAGTCCGAGGAGGACATACGGAGCCGATATCCCTACTTATTCAGCAGTCCAGGTACTTTTCTATGTCCGTTCGAGGACGAACGTTTGTTTAAGAGGTGGAGAATGTAACGAACCGACTGGTCATTTTGCATTTTCCAACCCCTTTCCCTTAAATAATACTTTCCGCACTTGCTTTAGCTAATATATGACTTGCGGGAACGGGTAGTTCGGAAGTTAGAAGCGTTTTGAGCAAGAATAAGCCTAGTTGCTTCTTTAAGTTCCTTAAAAAGGCCAAGCTTGACCTCAGTCAACATTTTGGGAAAACGGACCCGGAATCATGATTTGGCAATTCTGAGGGTCCGCGAGAAAATATGGGACTTGGGCGTATGCCCGGTATCGAATTCCGAAGTTCCTAGCCCGAGTAGTGAATTTTTATGTGAAATTATTAACTTAGAGTTTTAAGGAATTAAATAAACTAAATAATCATTGATTTCCTAAGTATCGGGCTCGGATTTTAGTTCCGAAACTTGGTGCAGGTCTGAAATATCAGTTAAGACTTACCCGTAAAATTCGGTGTCAATTCGAGTAGTTTAAGGGCGTTTTGACCCGTTAGAAGGAAATTTAGAACTTGAAGATTCAACGATTTGATCCATTTGGTTTTGGGGTTGAATCCTCAATTTAGCGTTGTTTTGAGTTTTTCGAGGGTTCGAGTAGGTCCGCCTCGTGATTTCAGACTTGTCGATGTATTCGGGCGGGGCTCGGGAGCCCCAAGCGTCAAATGGTCGAGGTTCGAGTGAAGTTAGAATTTGAAAAGAACCGAGAACTGATGCTTCTTTCATAACCGCTTTTACGGCTCTTGGACCGCAGAAGCGGTCGACCGATCGCAGAAGCGAAAAGGGCTCAGGTGTGGGACAACCGTAGAAGCGAACCCGCCTTTGCGAACCGTGTTCCGTAGAAGCGGTCTTGCCCATTTTGCTTGGAACCGCAGAAGCTGCTCAAATTCCGCCGATGCGAGACCACAGAAGCGGTCCCCTTGACCGCAAAAGCGGAAACAGCTAGGCAGAAGGGTTCATTTAACCCGAACCCAAAGCCATTTCTATCATCTCTCATCCAACACTTAGGCGATTTTGGTGATTCCAAAGAGGGGGTTTCAACATAACATTGCAAGGTAAGTAATCCCCACTCACTTTTAGTTCAAATACATAAACATTAGGTAGATTTAACACTAAAAATTAAGTAAAATCAAGGGGTTAGAGCTAGACCTAGGGTTTAATAAAAAACTAACATTAAATCATGTAACTTGCCATGTAATGAACTAGAAGTCACATATTAGTGATCCTTAGGTTATAGAAAATAATTTTCTTCGAAAAATCTCAGGATCCGGGCACGTGGGCCCGGGGTTGGAATTTAGGAAATTTATGGGAAAGGTTGGGAAATCACTTAAATAGTTAGAATTCAACCTTGTAAGCCCTTATTGACTAATCCCTATATTGTTTAACTAGTTCGTACACTTTCGGCTTTGTTTTGAGGCTTCGGGCTTGTTCTGGATAGTTGGAAGTGCACTTCGGAGCAAGGTGAGTCTCCTTTCTAACCTCGTGAGAGGGAATTGTCCCTTTAGGACTAATAAATGATAAATTGCTATTAAATGCGGGGGCTACGCACATACTAGGTGACGAGAGTCCGTGCGTAGCTACTATGATATTAAATATTTAGGTAGTTTAGGACCCACATCATTCCTAATGTGAGATATCCATTATTTGAATTATCGAAATGATGTTTTATGATATGTTAGAGACTAGAAAAGAATGAAAAGTTATCATGCGAATATTGTTGAACCTTGTAAGGATTTCCTTGTATATGGATGATGCCTTTGTGTGCATTCTTGATGTTTTAATTGATATTTGTTGATCGGGCCGATCGACTCGGTGAAATAGATGCATCTATGGTACGGGCCGCTCGACCCTCGGCAGTGCACAATTTATATTCTGTTGGAGCGGGTCGTCGACCTCGTCGTTGTTGCGTATGATATATATATATATATATATATATATATGTATGCTCGAGCTTAGACCTTTCATGATTTATTGCTAATTATTGCAAAAGAGGGAAAATGATTAAAGAAAAATGTGATTAAGAGCATGATTATGAATTCCATGATAACTGTCGTATAAATGAACTATTTATCCTCTAAATTGTACATCATTATTATGATATTATCTTGACCTAGTGGGTATCAAGTCGACCTCTCGTCTCTACCTCTTCGAGATTAGGCGGGATACTCACTGGGTACATACTATTTATGTACTCATGTTACGCTTCTGTACTTAAATGTACAGGTTCTGAGGCTGATTCATCTAGTTACCGATCGGGTGCGCACCAGTGAGTTGCGACAGAGACTTCTACGGTGAGCTGCTTCCCTTCCTACGTCACTCAGCAGCCGGATGGAGTCTTCTTTTGTATTTTTGTTGTCTTTCTTTATTTCAGACAGTAGGATAGAGATGTTGTGTATATTCTACTAGATGCCTGTACTTGTGACACCAGGTCTTGGCACACACTGTAGTGGATATTTATTTTGGGATTGCATATTTATTTTGCCACATTATAAATCCTTACTTGTCTCGACTTTAACTTTGAAAAATCTAGCATATTTGTTCTTTGGCAAAGGTAAAATGAGAACTTAAACCACAAATTCCGCAGTTGGCTGGCCTGACAACAGCGTCGGGCGCCATCATGACCTATTAGGAAAAATGGGTCGTGACAATCATACCTATAGGTCTCAATTGATTCCATAATAGGAATCTTGTTTCATGGGTCTCAAATCAGTTTCACAAGTAGATGCCATGCCTATAGGATATAATCAAAATCCGACTTCTGTTATAACAAGTGTTTGTGTATGTTTCCTTGTGTCATCATGCCTATAAGTCCTTAGAATGAATATTTAAAATTAGACATTATGTTTTTAGGGAACAACATCAGACTCTACCGATAGATCTAAACTAGTTTGTTAAATAAATTTATCTTTCTTGAAATGAGTTCTTTAAAACTGCCTTAATATAGGGATTAAAGAGTCCATTTCAAAACTTGCTTTGTTTTACTATATAAAGTATAGCCATCAGTATACCGCGTATAGGCAATCCTATAGGGCATTTTCAAAACTAGAAATTCTGAAACTGTTTCTATGACTTAATGTTGCCCTGGTTTAAGCAAGCTTTAAAATCAGTAGGCCATTGATAGGGTCATTACTTCTGAGTTCATAAAACAAACTGCCTTTTTCTGTTCATTCACTTAGACATTATGCCTTAGGATAATATTTAACAAAAGGTCTTATTTGTGCTTGAGTCGTGCTGTTTATGTGCCTTGTTTGAGGAGGAAACTTTGAGCCTCTAATTGCTCCCTTTTGTTTTTATTTGCAAAGAGTCCTAATTGTTATTGCTTGTCGCCTTAGTATTTTCACCTTTAAAACCTTAGGGGTCTGTCTAGAACCACCTATAGGTAGAGGTCCTAAATCCCTCCATGACCATTAAGAAGGGACGTGTAACAGCACGCAATAGAGATCGCTAAACAAACACTCGCTTTGAATGACCACTAAGAGGATGGTAAGGGTAGATATGGGATATGATGACTACGCGCTAATGTCACATGTAGCCCCTCATCGAGGAGTGTTTACCAGATATTGTGTGGGGTAATCCTATAGGCTAAACAACCTAGGACTCCTCATTTACAAAATTCCTTCTTTTATTTTAAAGCTTTTGATTTATATAACTTGTTCAAAAAATCTTTATCTTATTACTTGAGTTATCCAACATGCTTTACTTGCAACCTATCTGATTCAACTGTTTATTTATAATGGATTAATTTATGAATATAAGTTCGGCCGGGACCCACAGTTGTGGACCAAGAGGGGTGCCTAACACCTTCCCCTAGAGGTTATTTTGAGTCCTTACTCTAGATCTCTAGTAATGCAAACCAATCCAAGAGTTAATCGCTCTAGGTTCCCTAACGCAAAAAGATCTCAACTTGAGGCAAGGAGGTGGTAAGAGCTGTTAAAAGACTATGATATCACCATTTTGTATTATCCCGGTATGATGACCCAAAAGGTCATCACTTGTTTTAGAAATAAATTCAGTGTTCTGAGGCCTAAAAACCTCCCTTTTACCTCACCTTGATTTGTGCGTGGTCCGGACCTATATCAGGAAAGCTTTCTATGTGAAAAGATGAGAAATAGAAATTTCTAACGTTAAAAATTTGATTTTTGGTTGTCTTTGTTCAATATTTTGAGCAAACGGACCCGGATCCGTGTTCCGACGATCCCGGAAGGTCCTGTGATAAAATATAGGACTTGGGCATATGCCCGAAAATGAATTCCGAGGTCCCAAGCCTTAGATATCAATTTTTGAAAGAAATTGTTTTGCTGAATTATCTAAGAAATGAAGCAAAGAATTAACATTTGAAACCATTGTTATCGGGCCCGTATTTTGGTTTTGGAGCCCGGTACAAACTTGTTATAGTATTTGAATAATAACTATGAAATTTGGTGGAAAATGGATTCTATTTGACGTGAGTTGGACTTCTGGTGGAAGAGTTATGAACTTTAAGTGTTCTTATTGAAAATGACGAGTTTTGAGGTTTAATTCATGGTTTTACATGTTATTTTGATGATGTGTTCTTAATGAACTTTAGTATGCACATTTGGTTTGGAGTCCCGGGGGCTCAGGTGAGTTTCGGGTAGGTTCCGAGATATCCTAGGCTTAAAACATGGATGTGCAAGATCAGAGAAGTGCAAATCTTTGAACCCGCCAGTGCGGTCTACATTGGTTTTGTGCTATCCGCAATGGGGGATTTGCAGCGGTACTCAATTTTGTACGGTCCGCACAGGTTCACTGGTCCGACTTCGGAAGCCTATATCTTGTGATCTACAAGAAATTTTGAGATGATTCAAAAACAAAAGTTGTATCCCTTCTAGTTTCCAGAAACCTAAAGAAATAACAATTTGAACATCTGTAGAGAAAGTTATGGCAAAAATACTAATGTCACTGCAATCAACCCTATGAGCTTGGCAGTCGCACTCCTTTTTGCGCGGTCCGCACAGGGGGTTTGAGAAGGGTATATTTAAACGTGATTTTTAGTTATTTTTCATTTTTTAAAATCCCAAAAATATAAGAGGCGATTTTTCAAATAACCTTTCTTCTCCAAAACATTAGTAAGTGATTTCTAACTCATTTTCTTTACTCCTTAACTTCTTTTTACAAGATTTTATCCTAGAATCTAGGGTTTTCATAGTGGAATTCAGAGTTTTGGGTAAAACCTAAGAATATTTAAATTTAGGGATTTAGACCTCAAATTGTGGTCGGATTTCAAAACCAATTATATATCCGGGCTCGGGGGTGAAGGGTAATTGGGTTTTGGTCCGAATTTTGGGTTTGGACCAACTGGGCCCGGGGTCGATTTATGACTTCTGGGAAAAACTTTAGAAAACTTATTTCGATGCATTAGAATCGATTCATTTAGTAGTTATTAATATTATTAAGTAACTTATGGCTAGATACGAGCGAGTTGGTGGTGGACTCAAGAGGTAAAGCGATAGTTGAAGCTTGAATTGTGTCCATAGCATCAAGGTAAGTGTTTGGTCTAACCTTAGCTTGAGAGATTAGGAGTTGTGTCATATTTTCTACGTGTTACTTGTTGAGTAAGACGTATAGGCATGGTGACAAGTATCTATATGTTGGTGTCAAGCATTATCGTGAGTCTTAAAATGAAATAGTTCAGTTCTTAATAAATACTATGAATGCCTAAGTTGTTGATTCTCTGTGTTGATCAAGGATTATGATTATTCTCATGGAAATTATTTATGATTGAGTATTGGTGCTAGTTGAGGAAGTTAGATGTTGGAACAAGTTTGGTTATAGCTGGTTTTCTCTTGTCAGGTCGTATTTACTTATACTGCCGATTCCCTTGCTGGGATAGTATTGTTTCTTTATTGATCCCTTGTCGGGACTCTCTTTGTAATTTGGTGTTGAACTGTATATGTGGATCGGGTTGCACGCCGCAATAATATTATATTTGGATCAGGTTGCACGCCGCAACAATATTATGTTTGCTTCGGGTTGCACGCCGCAAAAATATTATGTTTGGATCTGGTTGCACGCTTCTACAGCGATAAATTATATGGATCGGGTTGCACGCTGCAACAGTATTATAATAATTTGGATCGGGTTGCGCGCCGCAACAATTGATAATAAAAAGTGTCTATTGATTGGTTACGAGTTCCTTATTCTTTTGCTGTGAATTCTCGGTCCTAGCCTCGTCACTACTTTGCCGAGGTTAAGCTTGGTACTTACTAGCATATGGGGTCGGTTGTGCTGATACTACACTTTGTACTGTGTGCTGATCCCGGAGCAGCAGTATTCGGACCTTAGCTTAGGTGGATGCCTTCACTCCGGTCAAAGATTCCGAGGTAGTCCTACAGGCGTCTGCAGGCCCTGGTGTCTCCTTCTATCTATTATTCCTGTTTCTTTTATCTAATCCCAGAGACAGTATTTTGTTATTTCATTCAGAACTTTATTTGTAGAAGTCTTAGACTGTTTATGAAGTTGTGACACCAGTTCTGTGTAGTCGTTGTTCAAACACTTGTATTGGATATATATATATATATATATATATATATATATATATATATATATATATATATATATATATATATATATATATATATATTATCGGATAGTTTTATTGCTTTGCTTCCGCTTGTTATAAATTCTGATTCTACATATTATTGCTTCATAATTGTTAAAGTAGATAAAATGGGTTAAAAGGTAATTTGTTCAAATAGTCGGCTTGCCTTGCTCACATTATTAGGCTCCATCAAGACTCTCGAGGGCAGGAAATTCGAATCGTGGCAAGTTGGTATCAGAGTTCTAGGTTACATGGGTCTCACAGTTCACAGAAAAGCTTAGTAAAGTCTGAGGAATCGGTACGGAGACGTCTGTACTTATCTCCAAGAGGCTACAAAGTTAGGAAAAACTTCACATCTATTCTTTCCTGTCGTGCAGTTTGGGTTCTCAATGCTAATTTAATTCCTACTCTGTTCTTTTGCAGATGCTGAGAACACGCGCTTCCTCATCAGCTGTTCAGTAGCCCGAGACCCCAGCAGCAGCTCCCATGAGGGTCAGAGGGTGAGGCCGAGGCCGTGCTAAAGGTCGAGGTAAGGGCAGAGCTCAGCCCAGAGAAGTAGCACCAGTGGCCGAGCCTCAAGTTGACTTTGATGCTGAGGTTCCGGCCTAGGCAGTTTCAGTGGGTCCAACTCAGGTCCCAGAGGGGTTCATTGCTACCCAGTATTCCAGGACGCTCTGGTCCGCCTAGTGGGCCTTATGGAGAGTGTCATCCGGGTAGGCTTGCTTTCTATAGCACCAGCCACCTCTCAAGCTGGAGAAAGAGCCTAGACTCCTACTACTCGCACCCCGGAGCAGATGGCTCCCCAGTTTCAGACTCCAGCAGTTCATCTAGTTAGAGCAGTTTAGCCGGGTATGGTATCTTAGACCGGTGATAGAGCAGCAATGTCTACCAATGCTTTGTGGAGATTGGACAGGTTCACTAAGCTCTTCACTACTACTTTCAGCGGTGCATCTTCTGAGGATCCCCAGGATTATCTAGACAGTTGTCATGAGGTTCTCAGGAATATGGGGATAGTGGAGACCAATGGGGTCGACTTTGCTACTTTTTGCTTGTCAGGATCCGCCAAGACTTGGTGGAGAGATTATTACTTGGCTAGACCAGCAGGATCACCAGCTTTGACTTAGGAGCATTATACTCAGCTATTTCTGGAGAAGTTTCTCCCCATCACTCAGAGAGAGATCTATCTGAGACAGTTTGAGCGTCTCCATCAGGGTTCTATGACTATTACTCAGTACGAGACCAGATTCATTGACTTGGATCGTCATGCTCTTGTCATACTTCCCAGCAAGAAAGAGGGTGAGGAGGTTCATTGAGGGAGTTATCTAGCCTATTCGGCTTTAGATGGCCAAGGAGGCGGGGAGTGAGATTTCTTTTCAGGAGGTGATCAATGTGGCCGGAAGAGTTGAGATGGTTCTATAGCAGGGAGGTGGTCAGAGGTCTGATAAGAGGCCTCTTTATTCAAGCAGATTCAGTGGAGCCTCATTTGGAGGCAGTGATTCGTATGGCCATTCTCCTAGGCCTTTTCAGTTACCATTTCAGATTTCTCACGGTGCTTCAGGTGGTCGTAGTTCTCATATGCAGTATTCTGATCAGTAGCCCTACAGTGCATCACCATCTCCTATCAGCACACCGTCACTCCAGAGTTTTTGAGGCGGTCATTCAAGTCGCCAGGGTCAGTCTTAATTTCCTTAGCCGTAGCACTTAAGTGGATGCTTTGAGTGTGGTGAGTATGGTCATATCTAGAGGGCTTGTCTGAGATTAGTGGGTACTTAGTAAAAGCTGAAGGGTTCCCGTGCTATGGTTTCTGCATAGGTGTTCCACTGTCCGATCTGCCAGCTAGGGGTGGGGGTAGAGGTGCTAGAGGTGGAGGTAGAGGTATTAGAGGTGGAGATCAGGAAGCTAGAGGTGGAGGCCAGCCAACATCAGGTCTTCCCCGAGATGTAGTTTAGGGTGGTGGGGCCTGGCCCCGATGTTATGCTCTTCTAGCTAGACCTGAGGCTGAGGCTTCCGATGTAGTTATCACAGGTATTGTTCTGGTTTGTAGAAGAGATGCTTAAGTTTTATTTGATCCATGGTCTATATACTCATATGGATCATCTTATTTTGCACCGTATCTGGTCATGCCTAGTGATTCTTGAGTGCCCCTGTATACATCGGTGGGTGATTTTATTATGGTAGATCGAGTCCATCGTTCGTGTATAATTGCGATTGGGGTCTTGAGACTCTTGTAGATTTTTTACTTCTGGACATGGTTGAGTTTGATGTCATATTGGGGATGGACTGGTTATCACTTTACCATGCTATCTTGGACTATCATGCCAAGACTGTAACCTTAGCCTTGCCGGGTTTACCTCGTTTAGAGTGGAGAGGGACTCATGATCATTATACACATAGTGTTCTTATGTGAAGGCTCGACATATGGTCGAGAAGGGGTGTTTGGCCTATTTGGCCTATGTTCGTGATTCTAGTGCTGAGGTTCCTTCAATTGATTCTATGCATATTGTTCGTGAGTTCCCTGAGGTATTTCCTTTAGACCTACTGGGTATGCCACTCGACAGGGATATTGAATTTTGCATTGATTTGGCTCCAGGCACTCAGTCCATTTTTATCCCGCCGTATTGTATGGCCCCACCTGAATTGAAAGAGTTGAAGGAGCAGTTGCAAGACTTGCTTGAGAAAGGCTTCATTAGACCTAGTGTCTTGCCTTGGGGTCCGTGGGTGTTGTTTGTTAAGAAGAAGGACGGATCGATGGGAATATGTATTGATTACCAACAAATGAACAAGGCAATCAAGAATAAGTATCCATTGCCGAGGATTGATCCTTTGTTTGATAAGCTTCAGGGTGCTAAGGTATTTTTGAAGATTGACTTGAGATCTGGCTACCATCAGTTGAGGATTAGGGCATCCGATGTCTCTAAGATAGCTTTTCGCACTCGATACGGGCTTTTTGAGTTCTTGGTGGTGTCATTCGGGTTGACAAATGCCCCAGCAACTTTTATGGATTTGATGAACTGAGTGTTAAGGTCTTACTTGGATTCATTCGTGATAGTCTTCATTGATGATATTTTGATCTATTCCCACAGCCGGGAGGAGCATGAGCAGCAACTTAGAGTGGTTCTTCGAACTTTAAGGGATAGTCAGTTGTATGCTAAGTTTTTGAAGTGTGTGTCTGGTTGAGTTCAGTTGCATTCTTGGGTCATGTTGTATCAGCAGAAGGTATTCAGGTTGATCCGAAGAAGATAGAGGCAGTCAAGAACTGGCCTAGACCCATATCAGCCACAGAGATTCGGAGTTTCTTGGGTTTGGCAGGCTATTATCGTCGGTTTATGGAGGTGTTTTCGTCTATAGCAGCCCCGATGACTAGGTTAACCCAGAAGGGTGCCCAGTTCAGATGGTCAGATGAGTGTGAGGTGAGCTTTCAGAAGCTCAAGACAACTTTGACTACGGCAACGATGCTGGTTTTTCCCATAGGTTCAGGACCATATATAGTTTAATGTGATGCATCTCGTATTGGACTGGGTGCAGAGTTGATGCAGGATGGCAAGGTCATTGCCTATGCTTCGCGTTAGTTAAAGATTCATGGAAGAACTATCTGGTTCATGATTTGGAGTTGTCAGCCATTGTTCATACGTTGAAGCTTTGGAGGCATTATCTGTATGGCATGGCATGTGAGGTGTTCACGGATCACAAGAGTCTGGAGTACTTGTTCAAGCAGAAAGAGATAAACTTGAGGCAGAGAAGGTGGTTAGAGTTGTTGAAAGACTATGATGTAACGACCCGACTGGTCGTTTTGCATTTTGGAACCTCGTTACCTTAAATAAAACTTCCCGCACTTGCTTGAACTAATTTATGACTTGCAGGGACGGGTAGTTCGAAAGTTGGAAGAGTTTTGAGTAAGAATATGTCCATTTGCTTCTTTAAGTTTTTCAAAAACACCAACTGAATTTGGTCAACTTTCTTGGGAAACGGACCCAAATTCGTGATTTGACGATCTTGGAGGGTCCATGGGAAAATATGGGATCTGGGCGTATGTCCGGAATCGAATTCCGTGCTCCCTAGCCCGAGTTATGAATTTTCCTATGAAATTGTTAAATTGAAATTTTAAAGATTTAAATAAACTAATAAATCATTGTTTTCCTAGGTATTGGGCTCGGATTTTGATTTTGAAACTTGGTACAGGTCCAAAATATCAGTTAAGACCTACCCGTGAAATTTGATATCAATCCGAGTAGTTTAAGGGTGTTTTGACCCGTTGGAAGAAAATTAAGAACTTTAAGTTCAATGATTTGGTTCATTTTGTTTTGGGGTTTGATTCCTCGATTTAGCGTTGTTTTGAGTGGAGTGTTTCGAGGGTTTGAGTAGGTCCGACTCATGATTTCAGACTTGTCGGTATGTTCGGGTGGGGTACGGGAACCCCGAGCGTCAAACGAGCGAGGCTCGAGTGAAGTTAGAACTTGAAAAGGGACTGAAGTCTGCTACTTCTGTCATAACTGCATCTGCGGTTCTTGGACCGCAGATGCGGTCAGGACTCCGCAGAAATGGCCAAGGTAGCCCAGGGGAAAAATCACAGAAGTGGTCATGGAACCGCAGAAGCGGTTCCGCATATGCGGCACTCCGACCGCAGAAGCGGTCCAGCCATCTTGGGCCAGAACCGCAGAAGCGGAAACAGCTGAGCAGAGGGGTTCATTTAATTCGAACCCAAAGCCATTTTTATCATTTCTCACTCCACACTTAGGGTATTTGGGTTCTTCCAAGAGAGGGTTTCCACATAGATTGGTAAGGTAAGTAATTTCGCTTCATCCTTAGCTTAAATACATATGTATTAGGTAGATTAAACACTAAAAATTGAGCAAAAATCAAGGGTTAGAGCTAGACCTAGGATTTTAATAAAACTAGGATTTAATCATGTAATTTTCCATGTAATGAACTAGAAATCATATGTGGGAAAGGTTGGTGAACCACTTAAATAGTTAGAATTCAACCTTGTAAGCCTTTATTGACTAGTTCTTACTTTATTTTAATTAGTTTGTGCTCGTTCGGCTACCAATTGAGGGTTTGGGATTGTTCTTGATATTGGAAGTGCGCTTCAGAGCGAAGTGAGTCTCCTTTCTAACCTTGTAAGAGGGAATTGTCCCCATAGGATTTATGAATGAATAATTATTTCTAAATGCGGGGGCTACGTACGCACCAAGTGACGAGAGTCCGTGCGTAGCTACTGCTATGTTGATTGTCCGGGTAGTTTAGGACCCACATCATGCTTTGTTTATGAGAATCTCCATATTATTTGTCTAATGAGATAACTTAGGATGCGTTAGAGACTTGAAAGAAAATAAAAGCAACTTTCACACTTGTTGAACATTGTATGGTATACTTGACTCTAAATGTGCCTTTATGCGTATTCTTGATATTTCTTGATATTTTGTGGATCGGCCCGATTGCCTCGGTATGAATAGATGCATCTATAGGCGCATCGTCGACCCTCGACAAGTGCACAGTTTATTTCTGTTCGTTCGGGCCGTCGCCTCATTACTATGTGCGCATGTTTAATTGTGTGGAAACTTACACTTACTTCATTTTGTTATTGTCCCAAATATGATAAATTGTAAACTTAATGCAGTGAGGCACTTGACTTATTCCACTTGCCATAAACTATTGATACTTGTGACTTCCATGATTTGAACACATTATGCTTATATATATTATTTGACCTTAGTAAGTATCGAGTCGACTTCTCGTCTCTACTTCTTTGAGATTAGACGGGATACTTACTGGGTACATGTTGTTTATGTACTCATGCGATGCTTCTGTACTTAAAATATAGGATTTGAGGTAGGTAGATCTGGGCATCATTATGGTGCATATCAGTGAGCACATCTGGGGCTTCTACGGTGAGCTGCTTCTCTTTCATGCCGACCCGCAGCCGAAGAAGTCTTTCTCTGTACTTTTGATTCTGTCTATCCTGATTCAAACAGTAGGATAGTATATTATTCTTTTGTGTATATTCTACTAGTTGTCCATAGCTTGTGACACCAGATTCTGGCACACACATTAGTAGTCATTCATTTTTGGGTTGTATAACTATTTTTGGTGCATTATTTACCACTCTTGGCCTTAAGTTTAACTTTGAAAATCTGTTATACTTAGTTTTTTTTGTAAAAGTAAAATGAGAACTTCATTATAGTTTCGCATTTGCTGGCCTGACAATAGCGTCGGGCGCCATCATGACCTATTATGGAAAATGGGTCGTGACAACATGGTATCAGAGCACTAGGTTCATGTAGGCCTCACAAGGTTATGCGCAAGCCTGATAGAGTCTTGTAGATCGGTACGGAGACATCTGTATTTATCTTCGGGAGGCTATAGCGTATTAGGAAAAACTACTCTTTATTCATTTCTATCGTCCAGTGGTCAGTTACTAAATTTTACTCTTTTATTCTCTCACAGATGGTGAGGACTCGTACCGCCAATGTTCCGGACCCGAGAGGAGCTGCTCCCCCCCTTGCTAGAGGCCGGGATAGGGCACCGGCCCGTGGTAGGGGACGCGGGCATCCAAGAGCTATTCCAGATGCATCACCACCAGATCCTACGAGGGACCCCATTATTGAGAAGCAGGGCGAGGTGCCCGCAGTTGTGCCTACTCCGGTGGATTGCATGACTGCGCTAGGATTTCAGGAGGTCATGGGCCGCATGCTACGGTTCATGGACACTATGACTCAGGCTGGTTTATTTCCAGCAGAACCAGTTGCTTCACAGGCAGGAGGGGGATCACAGACCCCTACTGCTCAGGCTCTAGGTCATGCAGCTGCGCTATATCAGACTCTGGGTGCACTACCCACAGATGGGGTTCAGCCAGTTGTTGTAGTGGCGCCCCAGCCCAGGCCAACTGTGGATGGCGATCCGCAAAAGTTACTAGACAGATGTACTAGACTTCACCCTCCAGTCTTGGCGGTGAGCATCATGAGGATGCTCAGGACTTCATCGACAGGTGCAGGGACAGACTGCATGCCATGAGGATATTGGAGTCGCATGGAGTCGACTTTACGACTTTTCAGCTTGAGGGCAGGGCCCGTAGATGTTGCCAGTCCTATGTTTTTGGCAGGCCCGCCGGTTCACCTCCCATCACCTGGGGTCAGTTCGTACAGTTGTTCCTGGATAGGTATATTCTGCCCTCTGAGAAGGAAGAGCTGCGGTATCAGTTTAAGCACCTTGAGCAGGGTCAGATGCCTGTGACCAACTATTAGGCGAGGTTTTCTAAGTTATCTTGCCATGCATTTATGATACTCCCTACAAATATAGAGAGATTGCAGAGGTTTGTCGCTGGGTTGCAGCCCAGTATTCGAACGGGTATGGCCCAAGAGGTGGAGATGGGTATAGAGTATCAGCTTATGGTCGAGATTGCTCGCCGGATTGAGGGGTATCGCTAGAGGGGTAGAGGGAAGATACAGCAAGACAAGAGAGCCAGATTCTTTGGAGAGTTCAGAGGTGCCCCAGCTAGGTGCAGAGGTTAGTATGGGAGGGGTCAGCCCAGTAGGCCCCCATCTTCAGCACCACCACCTCCCGCCCGGGGTGCTCCAGCACGCCCCTATTTCAGTTCCATACTAGAGAGTTCCTACCACCCGCCATCTATTCAAGGGTCCAGTGGGTATTCAGGTCCTTAGGGGTTTTCTGGTTCCTACTCCAGTGCTATGCCAGAGAGTTCATATCATCCACCGACTATCTAGGCTCCCCCTACGGGATCTACGAGTTATCAGGGACAGCCATCAGGGCAGCAGGTCACTGCACCGCATTGTTTTGAGTGCAGAGACCCCAGTCACATGAGGAGATCCTGCCCCAGGCTTAGGGGAAGGCAGTGCAGCAGGGGCAGGATCCCATGACTCCAGCACCAGCAGCCCAGCCACCTAGAGGTGGAGGATAGACTGGTAGATTTCGTCCCAAAGGTGGAGGTCAGACGGGTAGAGGCCAGCCCACTATTTCTCAGACAGGTTGAGGCCAGCCAGCCGGCGCTCCAGCTAGGTTCTATGCTCTTCCAATCAGGATAGATGCATTGGCCTCAGATGCGATCATCACAGGTATTATTTCCGTCAGCGGTAGAGATGCTTCAATATTATTTGATCCGGGGTCTACTTATTCATATGTGTCATCTCTGTTTGCTTGATTCCTGGTCATTTCTCCTAAGCCTTTGGATATTCCTATTCATGTGTCCACTCCCATGGGTGATTCTGTGGTAGTGGACCGGATCTACCGGTCTTGTATGGTTACTTTCTGTGGTTTTGAGACTAGAGCAGATCTTCTGTTGCTCGATATGATCGATTTTGAGGTTATCTTGGGCATGGATTGGTTATCTCCATATCGCGCCGTTCTAGATTGCCATGCCAAGACTGTTTCCCTAGCGATGCTAGGATTGCCGAGATTGGAGTGGAAGGGTTCCACAGTTGATACGCCTAGCAGGGTTATTTCTTTCCTGAAGGCTCAGCGCATGGTTGAGAAAGGATGTTTAGCTTATTTAGCTTATGTGCGAGACACTACCGCAGAGTCTTCAACGATTGATTCTGTGCCAGTAGTTCGAGAGTTCGTCGATGTTTTTCCTTCTAACCTTCCTGGAATGCCTTCGGATCGTGATATTGATTTCTGTATTGATTTTGCTCCAGGCACTCAGCCTATATCTATCCCACCGTACCGTATGGATCCTAAGGAGCTGAAGGAGTTGAAGGAGCAGTTGGAGGAGTTGTTAGCAAAAGGGTTTGTTAGGCCCAGTGTATCGCCTTGGGGTGCACCAGTGCTATTTGTGAAGAAGAAGGATGGGACTATGCGGATGTGCATTGATTACCGCCAGTTGAATAAAGTCACCATCAAGAACAAGTATCCATTGCCCTGTATTGATGATTTGTTTGACCAGCTGCAGGGTGCTAAGGTGTTCTCTAATATTGACTTGAGGTTAGGGTATCATCAGCTAAAGATTCGAGATTCAGATTTTTCGAAGACTACATTCAGGACTAGATATGTCCACTATGAGTTTCTGGTGATGTCATTTGGCTTGACAAATGCTCCAGCGGCATTTATGGACTTGATGAATAGTATGTTCAGGCCTTATATTGATTCATTTGTTATCGTCTTCATTAACGACATCTTGATATACTCACGTAGGTTGGGGGAGCACGAGCAGCATTTGAGAATAGTGCTTCAGAACTTGCGAGAGCAGCAACTTTATGCTAAGTTCTCCAAGTGTGAGTTTTGGCTGGAGTCAGTGGCATTCTTGGGGCATCTAGTGTCAGGGGAGGATATTAAAGCGGATCCCAAGAAGATTGAGGCAGTTCAGAGTTGGCCACGTCCTACTTAAGTGACCAACATTAAGAGTTTCCTAGGGTTGGCAGGTTACTACCGGTGATTTGTACATGGCTTTTCATCTATTGCATCAACTCTGACCAGATTAACCCAAAAGGGTGCTCCTTCCTGTTGGTCCGATGATTGTGAGGAGAGCTTTCAGAAGCTCAAGATAGCTTTGACTACAGCACCAGTTCTTGTGTTGCCTTTCGGTGCAGAGATGTATACGGCATATTGCGACGCTTCTCGCATTGGCTTGGGATATGTATTGATGCAGGAAGGGTGAGTTATAGCATATGCTTCACGTCAGCTGAAGGTTCATGAGAATAATTACCATGTGCACGATCTAGAGTTGGCGGCGATTGTTCATGCTCTTAAGATATGGAGGCATTATTTGTATGGAGTGTCATGTGAGGTTTACACCGACCATCGCAGCTTGCAGCATTTGTTCAAGCAGAGGGATCTTAATTTGAGGTAGCGCGGGTGGCTTGAGAAGGATTATGAAATTACCATTCTTTATCATCCAGATAAGGCGAATGTGGTCGCGGATGCCTTGAGCAGAAAGGCGGAGAGTATGGGTAGCTTGACATTCATTCCTACTGAGATGAGACTATTAGCTTTGGACATCCAGTCTTTAGCTAACAGACTTGTGAGATTGGAAATTTCGGAGCCCAGCCAAGTTCTAGCATGTGTGGGTGCTCAGTCTTCGTTATTGGGGCAGATTAAGGCCTGACAGTTCGATGATCCACATTTGGCGGTTCTCAGAGAGACGATACTTCAGGGAGGTACCAAGGAGATTTCTATTGGCGAGGATGGTGTGTTACGGCTTCAGGGCAGTGTATGTGTTCCTAATGTTGATGGATTGAGAGAGAGGATTCTAGAGGAGGCCCACAGTTCGAGGTATTCCATTCATGTGGGTGCCACGAAGATGTATTGTAACTACAGGCAGCATTACTGGTCGCAGAGGATGAAGAAGTACATCGTGGAGTATATGGCTGGATGTTTGAATTGCCAGCATGAAAAGTACGAGCACCAGAGGCCAGGTGGCTTACTTCAGCAGATGCCCATTCCGGAATGGAAGTGGGAGCGCATCACCATGGATTTCGTGGTTGGGTTGCCTCGGATTTTGCGGAAGGTTGATTCAGTGTGGGTTATTATGGATAGGTTGACCAAGTCGGCCCACTTCATTCCAGTGGCGACTACTTATACAGTGGAGAGATATGCTCAGATTTACATTCGGGAGATAGTTAGGTTGCACGGTGTGACAGTTTCCATCATATCAAACAAATGCCCTCAGTTCACTTCCCATTTATGGAGAGCTATTTAGAGTGAGTTGGGGACCCGCGTAGAGCTTAGCACTGCATTCCATCCTCAGACCGACGGGAAGTCGGAGCAGACAGTTCAGATTTTAGAGGATATGCTTGGAGCATGTGTGATTGACTTTGGAGGGCAGTGAGATCAGTTCTTTCCCTTAGCGGAGTTTTCATACAACAACAGCTATCAGTCCAGCATAGAGATGGCCCCATATGAGATGTTATATGGTCAGCGTTATCGTTCTCCTATCGGGTAGATTGAACCTGGTCAGGCTAAGTTACTTGGTACAGATTTGGTACAGGATGCCTTAGATAAGGTAAAGTTGATTCAGGAGAGGCTCCACACACCTCAGTCCAGACAGAAGAGTTACGCGGATTAGAAGGCGCGTGATGTATCATTCATGATTGGCGAGAAGGTTCTCTTGAAAGTCTTGCCAATCAAGGGCATTATGAGGTTCGGGAAGAAGGGCAAGCTAAGCCCAAGGTTTATTGGTCCCTTTAAGGTGTTGAGTCGAGTTGGAGAGGTTGCCTATGAGCTTGCTTTACCTCCTAGTTTATCGGGAGATCATCCAGTCTTTCATGTATCGATGCTTTGGAAGTATCATCCCGACCTAACACATGTGTTGGACTTCAGTACCATTCAATTAGATGAGAGCTTGGCTACGAGGAGGAGCCAGTTGCCATTATTGACAGACAGGATCAAAAGTTGAGGTCCCAGAGGATTTCTGCGGTGAGGGTCCATTGGAGGGGCCAACCGGTTGAGGAGGTGACCTGGGAGTCCGAGGAGGACATGCGGAGCAGATATCCCCACTTATTCAGAAGTCCAAGTACTTTTCTATTTCCATTCGAAGACGAACGTTTGTTTAAGAGGTGTAGAATGTAACGACCCGACTGGTCGTTTTGCGTTTTAGAAACCCGTTCCCTTAAATAAAACTTCCCGCACTTGCTTGAACTAATTTATGACTTGCGGGGATGGGTAGTTCGGAAGTTGGAAGAGTTTTGAGTAAGAATATGTTCATTTGCTTTTTCACTTCAGTCAACTTTCTCGAGAAACGAACCCGAATTTGTAATTTGACAATCCCGGAGGGTCCGTGGGAAAATATGGGACCTGGGCGTATGTCCGGAATCGAATTCCAAGGTCCCTAGCCCGAGTAATGAATTTTCTTGTGAGATTGCTAAATTGAAATTTTAAAGATTTAAATTAACTAGTTATTGGGTTCGGATTTTGATTTTGAAACTTTGTACAGGTCCGAAATATCAATTAAGATCTACCCGTGAAATTTGGTATCAATCCGAGTAGTTTAAGGGCGTTTTGACTCGTTGGAAGAAAATTAAGAACTTGAAGTTCAATGATTTTGTTCATTTGGTTTTTTGGTTTCATTCCTCGATTTAGCGTTGTTTTGAGTGTTTCGAGAGTTCGAGTAGGTCCGCCTAGTGATTTCAGACTTGTCGGTATGTTCGGGCGGGGCATAGGAGCCCCGAGTGTCAAACTAGCGAGGCTCGAGTGAAGTTAGAAGTTGAAAAAGGACTGAAGTCTGCAGCTTCTATCATAACCGCATCTGCGGTTCTTGGACCGCAGATACGGTCAGGACTCCACAAAAGCGGCCAAGGCAGCCCAGGGGAAAAACTGCAGAATCGGTTCCGCATATACGGCACTCTGACCGAAGAAGCAGTCCAGCCATCTTGGGCCATAACTGCAGAAGCGGCCCATTTCCGTAGAAGCAAAAATCCCACCGCAGAAGCGGAAACAGCTGGGCAGAGGGGTTCATTTAATTCGAACCCAAAGCCATTTTTATCATTTCTCACTCTACACTTAGGTGACTTGGGTGCTTCCAAGAGAGGGTTTCCACATAGCTTGGTAAGGTAAGTAATTCCCTTCATCCTTAGCTTAAATACATATGTATTAGGTAGATTAAACACTAATAATTGAGCAAAAATCAAGGGTTAGAGCTAAACCTAGGGTTTTAATAAAACTAGGATTTAGTCATGTAATTTGCCATGTAATGAACTTGAAATCATATATTTGTGATCCTTAGGTGATAGAGAACAACTTCCTTCGAAAAATCTCGGGATCTAGGCATTTGGGCCCGGGGTCGGAATTTAGGAAACTTGTGGGAAAGGTTGGGAAACCACTTAAATAGTTAGAATTCAACCATGTAAGCCTTTATTGACTAGTTCTTACTTTATTTTAATTAGTTTGTGATCGTTCGGCTACGAATTGAGGGTTTGGGCTTGTTCTTGATGTTGGAAGTGCGCTTCGGAGCGAGGTGAGTCTCCTTCCTAACCTTGTAAGAGGGAATTGTCCCCATAGGATTTATGAATGAATAATTATTGCTAAATGCGGGGGCTACGTACGCACCAAGTGACGAGAGTCCGTGCGTAGCTACTGCTATGTTGATTGTCCGGGTAGTTTAGGACCCACATAATGCTTTGTTTATGAGAATCTCTATATTATTTGTCTAATGAGATCACTTAGGATGCATTAGAGACTTGAAAGAAAATAAAAGCAACTTGCACACTTGTTGAACATTGTATGGTATACTTGACTCTAAATGTGCCTTTATGCGTATTCTTGATATTGCCTGATATTTCGTGGATTGGGTCGATCACCTCGGTATGAATAGATGCTTCTGTAGGCGCATCGTCAACCCTCGTCAAGTGCACAGTTTATTTCTGTTGGTTCGTGTCATCGCCTCGGTACTATGTGTGCATGTTTAATTGTGTGGAAACTTATACTTTGTTTTGTTATTTTCCCAAATATGATAAATTGTAAACTTAATGCAGTGAGGCACTTGACTTATGCCACTTGCCATAAACTGTTGATACTTGTGACTTCCATGATTTGAACACATTATGCTTATATCTATTATTTGACCTTAGTAAGTATCGAGTCGACTTCTCGTCTCTACTTATTCGAGATTAGACAAGATACTTACTGGGTACATGTTGTTTATGTACTCATGCTACGCTTCTATACTTAAATGTACAGGATTTGAGGCAGGTGGATCTGGGCATCATTCTGGTGCATATCAGTGAGCACATTTGGGACTTCTACGGTGAGCTGCTTCTCTTTCATGCCGACCCGCAACCGAAGAAGTCTTTCTCTGTACTTTTGTTTTTGTCTATCCTGATTCAGATAGTAGGATAGTATATTATTCTTTTGTGTATATTCTACTAGTTGCTCGTAGCTTGTGACACCAGATTCTTGCACACACGTTAGTAGACATTCATTTTTAGATCACTATTTTTGGTACATTATTTACCACTCTCGGCCTTAACTTTAACTTTGAAAATCTGTTATACTTAGTTTTTTTTGTAAAAGTAAAATGAGAACTTAATTATACTTCTGTGTTAGCTGTCCTGACAATGGCGTCGGGCGCCATCATGACCTATTATGGAAAATGGGTCGTGACAGTTCATATGTTGAAGATTTGGAGGCATTATCTGTATGGCGTGGCATGTGAGGTGTTCACGGATCACAAGAGTCTATCGTACTTGTTCAATGTGAAAGAGATAAACTTAAGGCAGAGAAGGTGGTTGGAGTTGTTGAAAGACTATGATATAACCATCTTATATCATCCGGGAAAGGCCAACATGGTGGCCGATGCTTTAAGTAGGAAGTCAGCCAGTATGGGCAGTCTTGCTTATATTCCAGTCGGTGAGAGTCCACTTGCTCTGGATGTTCAGGCTTTTGCCAATCGTTTCATGAGGTTGGATGTTTCTGAGCCCAGTTGTGTGTTAGCTTACACAGTCACTCGTTCTTATTTATTGGAGCATATCCGAGATCGGCAGTATGATGATCCTCATTTGTGTGTCCTTAGGGACACGTTGCAGCACGGAGGTGCCAAGCAGGTTACCTTGGGAGATGATGGAGTTCTGAGATTGCAGGGTCAAGTTTGTGTGCCTATGTGGATAGACTCCGAGATTTGATTTTAGAGAAGGCCTATAGTTCCCGGTACTCTATCCATCCCGGTGCTACTAAGATGTATAAGGATTTACGGCAGCATTATTGGTGATGGAGAATGAAGAAAGACATTGTTGCACATGTGGCTCGGTGTTTGAACTGTCAGCATGTTAAGTAAGAGCATCAGAGGCCCATCGGTTTGTTCCAGGAGATTGAGATTCCTGAGTGGAAGTGGGAGCGTATCACTATGGACTTTGTTGTTGGACTCCCACGGACTCAGAGGAAGTTTGATGTAGTGTGGGTTATTTTTGATAGGCTGACCAAGTCAACACATTTCATTCCTGTGGCAGTCTCCTATTCTTCTGAGAGGTTAGCTGAGATTTATATCTGGGAGATTATTCATATTCATAGTGTGCTCGTGTCTATCATTTCCGATCGAGGTGCGCAGTTTATCTCACATTTCTGGAGGGCAGTCTAGTGAGATTTGGGCACACGGGTTGAGTTGAGCACAGTGTTTCATCCTCACACGGACGGGCAGTCCGAGCGGACCATTCAGATTTTGGAGGATATGCTCCGAGCTTGTGTCATTGATTTTGGAGGCTTGTGGGATCAGTTCTTGCCTTTAGTGGAGTTTGCCTACAACAACAGCTGTCGGTCGAGCATCCAGATGGCTCCTTATGAGGCTTTATATAGTAGGCAATGTCGGTTGCCGGTTGGATGGTTTGAGCTTGGAGAAGCTCGATTGTTGGGTACGAATCTGGTACAGGATACCTTGGACAAGGTCAAGATTATTTAGGATAGGCTTCGTACAGCTCAGTCCAGTCAAAAGAGTTATGCCGACCATAAGGTTCGAGATTTGGCATTCATGGTCGGCGAACAGGTATTTCTTCGAGTATCTCCTATGAAGGGCATGATGAGATTTGGGAAGAAGGGCAAGCTTAGCCCTAGGTTTATTTGCCCGTTTGAGATTCTTGATCGAGTAGGAAACGTGGCTTATAGACTTCCATTGCTGCCGAGCTTATCAGCTGTACATATAGTGTTTCATGTGTCCATGATTCGAAAGTATCACGGAGATCCATCCCACATGTTAGATTTCAGCACTGTCAAGTTAGACAAGGACTTGTCATATAAGGAGGAGATGGTAGCTATTCCAGACGGCAGGTTCGTCAGTTGAGGTCGAAGAGTTTCCCTTCTATTCGTGTTCAGTGGAGAGGTCAGCATGTTGAGGCATCAACCTGGGAGTCTGAGTCCGATATGCAGAGCCGTTATCCCCATTAGGGTGTACATTCGATTTATCGATTCGATTTTAACCCTTATCGATACTTACTTATCGATTATCAATTTGTACATATGCTTATCGTTACCATTTCAGTAAGGTTTTGATTTTTTCAATTTTGATTTATCAATTTTTGGGGTTTACCAATTCGGTTATCGATTACACCAATAAGAAAATTTGCGGGATTCCACGGAAAGTATATCGCTATAAACACGCCTAACCAATATGGACAAAAAGAAGCTAAAATAAGGCGAAAATTGTTTATAACATAATAATTGCGTCAACAAGCACATGCAACAAAACTAAAGTAAGGGATCAAATGTATGCCACCAACACTCCAACGGTATAAAAAAAACTTGAAATATTTCATCGCGGCTAATTCTATTTTTCATTAATTTGAACTTCATTCTCTTGAGCTTTAAATATGAGTATTCCTTAAATATGGTAGATGAAATACTAGGGTTAGGTACTTAGGGTAAAGGAAAGGGTATTATAGAATAAGTAAAAAAAATTTAGTATATCTTATCGGTTTATCGATAAATCGATAATCGAAGAGGAAAAAATTGAAATCGAAATCGATAACTCGATAAGGAAAATTTCAAAATCGAAATCGAAATTGATAAATCGATAAATCAATAATAAATAATCAATTCGATTTATCGATAAACCGATTTGAATGCACACCCCTAATCCCCATCTTTTTCACTCTATTACTTCCTTCTTATGTCCGTTCGAGGACGAACAGTTATTTTAGAGGTGGAGGATGTGATGACCTTTTAGGTCATCACTTATTTTAAAAACAAATTCAGTGTTCCGAGGCCTAAAAACCTCCCTTTTACCTCATCTTGATTTGTGCGCGTGGTCCGGACTTATATCCGGAAAGCTTTCTATGTGAAAAGATGAGAAATAGAAATTTCTAGAGTTAAAATTTTGATTTTTGGTTGACTTTGGTCTACATTTTGAGCAAACGGACCCGGATCCGTGTTCCGATGATCTCGGGAGGTCTGCAGTAAAATATGGGATTTGGGCGTATGCCCGGAAATGAATTCTGAGGTCCCAAGTGTGAGCACGTAATTTTTGCCTCACATGAATTACTCCCACAAAATCAAAACAAAAATGTTTGTTTTATTGTGTGCAATTTTGTGAATTTTTCGTGATATTTTTAGTAATTGTTAGCATGTGTGCGTGCGTATTTGTTGTTTAAATTAATAGAAAAATACAAAAATATGTTGCATAGATATTTTTGAGTTAATCAATAATTAATTATTTTACAAAAAAAAAAGAAATCAAAAAATAACGTACTTCGCATTTAGTGTTTAATGTCAAAATTGTGTGATTGTCTTTTAACTTGATGTTTAATTGCTTGTGATAATTATTATTTAGAATTAATTAATATTTTTAGGATAATTTGGTCAAGATTAAATTTAGGTTTGTGTTTGTATTTTAATTATAACATAAAAGAAAATAAAATAAAATAGACGAGGAGAAATCAGGATTGGGCCAAATCCGGTTAATTCAAAGAGGCCCAAACCAAAACACACCCAAATAAGCCCAATCCCATGCCCCTATCCAGTCCAGTTGATTAAGCCAGTTCGACCATCCAAACGGTGTCGCTTTGTCACACACAATCCGAACCGTCGATCTCCTTAGATCGAACGGTCCAGTCCGCCTCAAGCACCGAAGAAAAGATGCCGTTTCAATTTGTTTAATCTGAGCCGTTAACATCCACTTGATCCAACGGTCCAAAGATGCCTATCTTCACCCGATCCAGCCCCGACCCGTTTTCCAGGACCGACCCAGTCCCCCTCAAAGACCAAACGACCCCGTTTCATATAAGTGAGTTGATCCAAGTCGTTGATCTCAGTTGATCCAACGGCTTGGATTCAATCTCCTATCCAGTATATAACCCTCCAACCTGACCCCCCATCCCCCAGAACACCCTACCTCTTCGTCTCTAAACCTTCAGAGACCAAACCTTCCACCGCCGCCCTACGCCAGCCAAAAATTGCCCACAACGGCGGACAACCTCCAATCGCCACAAAATTAACACCATCGATTCCCCTCCCTCTCCTCATCCCAATCCCTCAATACCCTTCCCTCGAATACCATCAGAACCCTTCGAATATCCATTCGAAGGGATGAACCCTAGCGCCGCCCTCAAATTCCTCGGTGGCGGCACCACCACCAAATGACCCCAAATCAATACCACACAACCACCTTGACCCCCTCTGTCTGAATCCACAACTAGTTCCCCTCAAATACCCCTCCAATTCCTCGAATATTAGATCAAGGAATCAACCATGAACCCTAATTCCCAAAACAGCCCTGTTTCGATTTAATCGTGAAGATTTAGGCCCGTTATGATGTTTCGTGTGTTCTTGATAAGGACACACGAATAATATCATAATTGGCCAGAAAATCCAAATAATTAGAAGGTTCGGACTCTGTTTCCCCATTCGCTTGAATATCAGTAAGTATTTTCTTTCATTTCTCTTCATTTTTTTTAGTTTTGTTTTCTCTTCTATTTTTTGTTCCTTCTCAAACTTTCTGCTATTTTTTTTGTTTTTGCCGGATCACTTTCCTGTACATGTTAATTTTAGTTTAGTGTATAATTGGTTCGTGGTTTGATAATTGGGATTCATTGTGTTAGTTAATTAGCTATCGAGTCGTTTAGGTTGTTTAGCATGTTAATTAGTTAATTCCAATTCCGTAAGCCTCAGCTGGTAATCCGAATTTCTGGAATTGATTTGAATTGTTTTAAGGATTTCTTTTGAGCCCTGTTTGGATTTGCAATGGGTCAATTTGACCCAAGTTAGTCCGGCAGGTTAATTTCAGGGGTATTAACAAGGATTTTAAGGGGTAATTATCATAAGTTTAGAGGTCAACATAGATAGCATATAATACAATAATTGAAGTAGTGGAAATAGCACTAATACTGATAATAAGGGATGCTAGATAATAATGGTGCACTACTGAAATTTTATAATAGCACTAGGTTAATTGAAAATTGAAAAGATAAAAATGGTAGGGATGAGTGCACTAATGGTATGCCTATTTAAAGGCTATAAATCGGAGGGGGTAAGGCATTGAAAAGCATTCTGAAAAGTTGAGAGAACTTTGAACACATTGAGAGATAAAAATTTCTGAAAATCTGAGACCTAAGAGCTAAGCATTAGAGAGCTGGAAATTCCAGAATATATAGACTGCTGAAAATATACTGTTAGATCAAGTTCTGAAGTTAATTTCCTGAATTTTGTCTCCTAAATAAAAATGATTTCTGAGTGCTAGTGTTAGAAATGACCTAGGATCAAGTTTTGTTTGACATTTTTGGATTCATTTACTTGGTTTGAAGTTGGTTTTCTGCGATGTATCTCACTCTTTTGGTTCAAAACCTGGTTGAAAGTGCTGTGTGTTGCTGCATTACTGCTGATCTTCCTCTCCTTTTCTTTTCCAATTCCAGGTACAAATTCTGAACTATCGTGATGTAACTCTCCATTTGAAGATGAAATAAGAGTTGAAGCAGGAACTCTTTGCTCTCTCTGTTTAGTTTTTTTTAGTTTTTTTTATGATGTTTGTACTTTCAATTCCATGAAATATTGTAGAATTATGTAGGCTCTTAAGTTTGTGTTTGCTTAAGTACTGTTAAAAGGATTGTAATGTATATCTAAGCATGCTTGTTGTTGTTTTTTAGTCTTGCATGCTCCTGAATGCATTGATGTCATCTTAGCTAAGGCAAATAAATAAGCCGTGATGCAATTGTATGGTTTGTAAATCAGGTTGTTTGTATTTACAATAAGTAGAGAGACATATCAGTAGCTTTAGATCCATAGAAATTACTAAGTTGTTGTAGGTTAATAAGACAATGTCATGATTAGCAAATGATTGATTTCATGTGTGTTTGGTTTGGTTTATAGGTGTAGACTTTAGCTAAAAAAAATTTTTAGAATTCCTAATTCTCTTCTAAATGCATGTTTCAAGCTCATTGGAGGATAAAAGTGGTTAAACCAAAACAAAGATCCTGATGATAGACTCAAACCTGATAGAACAATTAATGCGTCCAAATTGATTTTCATTTGTGATTGATAATTGGGTATTCAAAACCTATAGTAAACTCACTGGAGGATTAAAACGTTGTTTAACTTCTAAAATCAGAATGGCATAGTGGTCTTCTTGAACAATTTTGAATGTCAAATTGGTGTAATATAGGTTGGTCATCAATATTAAACATGTGTTTCAATCTGAACCTTGTTGTTGGGCTCACGTCGGCCCAATAGCATTTTAATACTCAACAAAATTAAAGACTGGCATACACTTGAGCCTGAGGATCCCTTTATTTGCATTTCGTGTATTGAACCATTTTTGGGGGCCTAGTCTGCCCAATATTTGAATAATGGGATTAAAGCTTTTGGTTGAGAATGGCGTGCTTTACCTATTCAAGTCTTGGCCTAATTGTTCGAGATTGTGTTATGGAATTTGGACCTTTCACACTTAGTGATTAACTAGGGCTATTTCATTTATTCTTAGAGACAAGAAAAATAGAAAATTATAGGTTGCTTTATGATTGCCTTTTAAGTAAAATAAACGAGATGAGCCTCGTTAAACAAAACATGTAAATTGCGGGGCCCTCAATAAATGGGTATAATAAAATACGTAGAATTCGGGATTGGCCGTTTAGCGAATTTCACAGCTTTTCCGAAAAATAATAATGTGCTAGTCTCTTTAGGCGCGTATTTTAATAATATTACCTCCCTAAACTCGGGTGCACATTTATGTGACCCAAATACAAATCTCAACGATGTTAAAATATGTCAAAACCCACGGGTGCATTGATGTGCCATGGTTCGAGATGTATTTTCACGACGTTGCAATTCTCGTTAAAAATAATAATAATAAAAGCGGCGAAAAGTTAAAAATTGCATATATGTTCAACATGTATTAAAATCAGATAATTTAAGCCAAATATAACAGTTGAGAGACCGTGCTAGAACCACGGAACTCGGGAATGCCTAACACCTTCTCCCGGGTTAACAGAATTTCTTACTCGGATTTTTGGTTCGCGGACTGTAATACAGTGTCAGCCCTTTCCTCGATTCGGGATTTGAACCAGTGACTTGGGACACCATAAATCTCCCAAGTGGCGACTCTGAATCTTTTAACAAAATGAATCTCATTTCGATTGTCCTTTAATTGAAAAAACTCCCTTTATTATATCCCTTCACGGAGGCGTAGTAAGTGAAAAAGGAAGTGTGACACCAAGCCTCAGAAATCAATTTTTCAAAGAAATTGTTTTTTGCTGAATTATCTAAGAAATGAAGAAAAGAATTAATGTTTGAAACCATTGTTATAGGGCCCGTAGTTTGGTTCTGGAGCCCGGTACAAACTTGTTATAGTATTTGAATGGTAACTGTGAAATTTGGTAATTAATGGAGTCTATTTGACGTGAGTTGGACTTTAGGTGGAAAGGTTATGAACTTTAAGTGTTCTTGATGAAAATGACGAGTTTTGAGGTTTAATTCATGGTTTTACATGTTAATTTGATGACGTGATCGCACGAGTAGGTCCGTATGATATTTTTAAGATAGTATGCACATTTGGTTTGGAGTCCCGAGGGCTCGGGTGAGTTTCGGGTAGGTTCCGAGATGTCTTAGGCTTAAAACATGGATGTTGCAGGTTCAGAGAAGTGCAAATCTCTGAACCCGCCAATGCGGTCTGCATTGGTTTTGTGCTATCCACGGTGGGGGCTTTGCGGCCGCACTCAATTTTGTGCGGTCCGCACAGGTTCACTGGTCTGCCTTCGGAAGTCTATATCTTTTGATCTACAAGTAATTTTAATATTATTCAAAAACAAAAATTATAGCCCTTCGTTTCTAGGTTCCAGAAAGCTAAAGAAATTACAATTTGGACATCTGTAGAGAAATGTATGGCCAAAATAGTAAAGATGTCACTGCAGTTAACCCTGTGAGCTCCGCGTCCGCACTCCTTTATGTGTGGTCCGCACAGAGGGGTCTGAGAGGGGTATATGTAAATGGGATTTTCAGTTATTTTTTATTTTTCAAAACTCCAAATACATAGGAGGCGATTTTTCAAACAACCTTTCTTCTCCAAAATATTAGTAAGTGATCTCTAACTTATTTTCTTTACTCATTAACTTCTTTTTACAAGATTTCATCCTAGAATCTAGGATTTTCATGGTGAAATTAGGAATTTTGGGTAAAACCTAAGAATATTGAAATTTTATGGATTTAGACCTCAAATTGAGGTTGGATTCCAAAACCAATTATATATCTGGGCTCGGGGATGAATAGATACTCGGGTTTTGGTCTGAATTTCGGGTTTGGACCAAGCGGGCCCGGGGTCAATTTTTTACTTTTAGGAAAAACTTTAGAAAACTTATCTCCATGCATTAGAATCTATTTATTTATCACTTATTAATATTATTAAGTAACTTGTGGCTAGATACGAGCGAGTTGGTGGTAGACTCAAGAGGTAAAGCGATAGTTGAGGCTTGAATTGTGTTCGTGGCATCAAGGTAAGTATTTGGTCTAACATTAGCTTGAGGGATTAGGAGTTGTGTCATATTTGCTATGTGTTATTTATTGATTACGACGTATAGGCATGGTGAAGAGTATCTATACATTGGTGTCAAGCATGACCGTGGGTCTTAAAGTGATTTGTTGAGTTCTTAATAAATACTATGAATGCCTAAGTTGTTGATTCTCTGTGTTGAGAAAGGATTATGATTATGCTTATGGAAATTACTTATGATTGAGTATTGGTTCCAGTTGAGGAAGTTAGATGTTGGAACAATTTTGGTTATAGCTGGTTTTCCCTTGCCGGGATGTATTTACTTATACTGTCGATTTCCTTGCCGGGATAGTGTTGTTTCTTTATTAATCCCTTACCGGGACTCTCTTTATGATTTATTATTGAACTGTATATGTGGATCGGGTTGCAGGCCACAATAATATTATATTTGGATCGGGTTGCACGCTATGAGCACGTGATTTTTGTCCTAAGCAAATTATTTCAAAAGTTTCAAATAAAATGACTTTACAATTTTTATGAATTTTGTGGAATTTGGTGATTAGTTGGTTGCATGATAGTTCATATAAAAATACAAATATTCATTTGCATTTAATTATTTTAATTTTACATTATTAGTATTAATTAAATATTAATTTGTTTTAGAACAAAATTAAAGAAAGTCAAAAAAAATAGTTTCTTTACACTTTTAATCGTTAATTGTTGCATTTGTCTTTTAAATAGAATTTTAAGTAATTTTAGGGGTTAAATAGTTTAATTTTGTAGTATGTTAGGTCTTTGTTTTGCATTTTATAAAATCAGAAAAAATATAAAAAATATATATAATACAAATCGAAAATGAATACAAAAAGCAAAAGAAATAAAAAGAAAACAAATGAATAAATAAAAGGGATTTGTTCTTAAAAGACCTATTTGGGCCAAGACCAACAAAAGAATCCCCAGCCCAAACACATTTAGCCCAACCCCTCCTTTTCCTCACTAAACCAGACCTACACCCAGATACCCTAAACCCGACCCGCTCCACAAATACACACACTGATACAAGCGAACAGTCACCCAAAACCTAAATCCTTAACTCAAAATCTCAAACGCGCACTGTTCCGCCTCCTTCACCGAATCAAGCCCCAAATCACTTAAAATCCATGGCGAATGAACCTCAAGTCTCTCCTCATGCGTGCCCCTTCCTCTCCGCATCACCATTTCTAACGGTTTCTGACACCAAAGATTCTCATCCCTCTCACTCGCCCTATTTCAACCCGTTTCACGCGATTGGTAGGCTCTAGAAGGCGGGCGTTGGATGAGTGAGAAGCGTTGGATCAATTTCACTCAATCCAAGGCTCACATTCATCAAAGGTTCATTTTCAAGAGGGCCTACACGATTTCTTGAAGGAGAAGGAAAATCTCTGGAGGTAAGGAGGTATATAAGAGGGACTTGGGGACTGATATTAAAAAGAGGGTTCAGAGAAACGGAGAGGTAAAAAGTTCTAGGGTTCTTTGTTTTTTTCCATTTTTTCCGTTTTGAACTGCATTTTCAGAAAAAAAAAAATACAAAAATACAAAAAAAAAAATATAATTCGGGTTTGATTTTTACTCGAGTTTCATTTCATAAGAAAGCAGAAAATCACCAAAAGATTTGAATATTTGTTTTGATTTTTGTTCTCAAAATGGAGTTCCATTGAAAATTGCTTGAGTTCGTCGCTGTCTGAGCTCCTAACTCCTACTCATTTCTGTTGCTAGTTGCTGATACTAGCTATTGGATTTAATTTGTATTCAACGTTCGAGCAAAGTTAATCGCGAGTGTTTATTGATTCAGGTTCATTTATGATCCCATGTAGCCTATCTTCGATTAAGAAATGTATTGAGTTTGAGTTTAGCTGGTTTAGAATTGTATAAACCTTGGTGACTGTTGGTCATAATGTGTTGGTTTGTCATTTGCACGAGTGTTTTCTGGTTTGGTTCAGCTGTGAATACGTCAATTGATTTCTGAATTTGGCTGTGTATTTAGAATTATTATGATTCTCTGTTAAATCCTAGTCGAGCCATTAGATCTGGCTTTTGGCCATTCGGGCTAGTGAAACACGCCTTCTGCTGTTAGAATCAGTTTATAGGACATTTGTTGGACTGTTAGTTTGATAGAAATTTGTTTTATGTAATTCTGCTGAAAATTTGCCTATTTTGCACTATGCAAGTAGTATTCTGAAATTTGCCTTGTTTAAGAGGTGTTTAAGAGTCGTCCCAGGCTGTTGATGGTAAGTTAAATGCAGTATTCTGACTGTTGGTCCTCGTTGGTTGGATTGTTAGTCGACTGAGTATGAATGACTTGTTGTTTTGTGAAATTTTCATGCTTGTCTGTGTACGGGTCGCAAATCAGTCGAGTTTGTTAGTTTTGTTTGTGCACTAATGCTGAAAATGCACAGACTATCTTGGCACATGTTTTCCAATTCGTTTTCACCTTTGAATGAGATCAGGTCATCTCAGCTCTCAAGCATTTTTAGTTAGTTGGAAAAAACTTGGTAGTGCCCTGCTTCTCAGCAGATTTTGTGCAAATTTTATAACAGAGGCTGGATATTCGGACGTCTTTCGTGCTTAATTTCCTTTCTATGCAAACTTCTAATCTTTGAAATTCATCTGAACCAAGTAAGGTGATCGAATTTGGCTTTTAACCTTTTACATAGTTGTTTCAATGTCGTGGTTTGTTGTCCATCACTGCTTTCAATGGTAATTTCTGCTTTGTCCGAGTTTCTTTCATATAAGTTATGCATGAACTACTCATGAACAGTTTCCTTTTATTGATTCATCATGTTGGTAGGATCCTTTATTTATCCTATGTTTCAATGGTTAAAAGAGGTCGGAATAGGTCTAGAAGTGATGTTTGTCAAGGCAGAAAGAACTGCTCGAATGGTGGTTGTTGATTTGTTGGCTTCAAGCTCGATCCATATGATTCAAAAACGATCCGAAATCTGTTTTGTTAAAACAATATTCTGGGCAGAATACTATTGAAAATAAGGGAGGTATTTTGTTGAATGGTGTGGATACAAAGGCCTAATTAGTTATCTCTACCTGAACATGAGTAGGATAAAATTGGAAGGCCAAACTATTCTTTTCTGCCTATTTTAAATGTCATACGGAACAATCTTTGTTTCCCATTGAGAGTGAATATCAAATTTTCAGCTTCGATAGTGTTCTTTAGTTCTGTCCGCTTCATGCGTTTCTACTATGTTTTTTTTTAAAACCAGATCTGTTTGTTAATGTGTGTATGTTAGATTGTGTTTTGGAGGAAACAAATTTGCATTCATTTGAATTATTATACTGGATGTGTTAGATCATATCAAAAAGGATTGACAAGGAGTTGGTAGATGTATCACGAGCATTCACCGTTAATAAGTTTTCTGTATTAGTCAGTTTCAAACTAGTTCCGAATTCTCTTTGTTATTTGTCTGGTTTCGTAATTTGGGAAGGCATCACCGAGGTTTGTCATTATGAAGATGGTCAACAGTTGGTTTATGGTACAGTAGGCCAGTTAGATCACAAAAATGGGCCTTATAGATTTGACCCAAGGTTTCTAGCTACAGGTTTTTTTTCAGGCATGGAGGTCTTTGGAGTTCCAGGCAAGCAGACTTGTCTATATGCCCATTGGGCCTTCTAATCAGTTGGGCTTCTGACGCAGCTCATTTTTTGATTTCTTTGTTGTTTTGTTAATTCTCAAGGCTGGTCTGTCACCCATTTCAGAATTCAAATCAGGACAGGCCTTAGTTAGTTAATTGGATTTTGGGTCTATACTTGAGAGTACCATATTTGATAGGTTGTAATTACGGCCATTGTATTAATATTCGTAGCAAGCCTTTAGGGCCGTTTAAAACACGATTGTGGTTGCGTATGCGTTCGCGCAATTTCGATCATGTTTTTTTTTTAATAATAAATACGCATTTGGGCCTTTGAGTTAGGTAGCACACTTGAGCTAAGAGGTGTTACCTTTCGTTCAAATGTGAACTTGAACTTGAAGCCCAAATTCCTTGTTCACTTTAAATAAAAACATTAAGATTATATTAGGAATATAAGGAATTAATTCACAAATATTAAAATTGGGTTTCGAATTAGGTAGCGGGTTCAAACTAAAAGGGTCTTCCTTTTGTTTGAATTCGGACTTGAATTCGAGGCCCGAATTTATAAATGCGAATTAATTGGCCTTTTAGAGACCAATAATAAATAGGAAATTTTAGCTTGCTTTAGAATTAGCCTTTAATAATAAAAATGAGACGAGCCTCGCCAAATCAAATATACAATTGCGGGGCCCTCATTAATTACTTAATAAAAAATACTTAGAAATTCGGGACGGGCCGTTTAGCAAATTTCACGGCCTTTCCAAAAGATAACAACGTGTTAGTCTCTTTAGACGCGATTTTAATAAACTTACATTNTCTTAAACGACGTTCACTTTCTTAAATAAAATAATAATTGGCAAAAAGCGGTGAATAACTTTGAAAATTGCACTGCAGGTTTAACATGTATTAAAATCAGATTGTAGCCAAATATAGCAGTTGAGCGATCTTGCTAGAACCACGGAACTCGGGAATGCCTAACCCCTTCTCCCGGGTTAACAGAATTTCGTACTCGGATTTCTAGTTCGCGACTGTAATATAGAGTCAAACCCTTTCCTCGATTCGGGATTCAAACCGGTGACTTGGGACACCATAAACCTCCCAAGTGGCGACTCTGAATCTCAAATAAAACGAATCCCGTTTCGATTGTCCTTAAAGTGGAAAAACTCCTTCTTTATTACATCCTTTCCCGGGGTGTAGTAAAAGCCTAAAGCTCGGAAAAAGGAGGTGTGACAGCTCTGGCGACTCTGCTGGGGAAGCAAACCTAGAACTTCGGTTCAGGGTTTAAGAATCCGAGCTCAGTTAAATTGTTATATTTGGCTTTATTTGATTTTGATACATGTTCCATGCTTTACGTGCTAAATGTTTTACCGCTTTAATATTAGTTGAATTGTATATAAATTGTAGCGAATCCCTCCCTCTTTCTGAGTCTCCTACATCATGGAGAAGGATGCACTTCGTGTAGCTTCTCTTCTGTTAGAGTCTTTTTCCCAAATTTAGAGCGAGGTTTGGATAAGTTGCAAAGC
>MU702627.1:5448-46436 GCA_026770625.1 Nicotiana glauca | reverse complement strand
AGCTCCGTTATAATCAATGTTAAAATGGGTTGGGTCGGGTATATGTGTGGGTTGGGGCGTGGGTTTGGGAATTGGGCCAGGTTTTAGGGTGTTTTGGGCTCTCAAATTGTATTGTATATATATATATATATATATATATTTTGTATTTTCCTTCCATTATTTTCACTTGTATTTTTGTATTCATTTTTTAAAAATTGTAATATATTATATATATATTTTGTATTTTCTTGATTTTATAAAATTGAGATTAAACTTACAATTATACTAATTAAAGTCTAAAAATTATTTAATAATTATTTTGTAGTAATTTTCAATTAAAGCAATAAAAATGCTAAAATGAATTATTTTTTTGTGATTTTCTTTAAATTGTTAAAATGAATTAATACCTATTTTTTTATTTTTAACATGAGTTATTATGCCACCAATTAATACGAAAAATGCAACAAAATTCTTAAAAATTATAAAATTATTTTATTTGAACTTTTGGAATAATTTGCTTAGGGCAAAAATCACGTGCTCACAATCAAATAACGCTTAAACCACAAATCGACCTCCAATCCAAACTTTATGAAGTTTAGAATTTCAAAGTTCTACTTTCGATGTTTAAACCTATCAAATTACGTCCGATTGACTTCAAATTTTGCGCACAAGTCATATTCGACATTACGGACCTACTCCAACTTTCAAAATTGGATTGCGACCTCGATATCAAAAAGTCCACCTCTGGTCAGACCTCTCAAAAACCTTCAAATTTCTATCCTTAGCCAAATGGCTCCAAAATTCTCCACGGACATCCGAATTCACTTCCGATCGCGCTCCCAACTCTAGAATAACCATACGGAGCTACTCCCGGACTCGGAATCCCAAACGGATATCGATAACACTAAAATATACTTCAACCCCAACTTATAAAATTTCTTCCAAAATGCTAACTTCCACAATAGACGCCAAAACTCTATCGGGTCACCCAAAACCCGATCCGGGCATACGCCCAAGTCCGAAATCATCATACGAACCTGCTGGAACCTTGAGATCCTGATTCTGAGGTTGTTTACTCTGAAATCCAATCCTGGTCAATTATCTCAACTTAAAGCTTCCAAAATAAGAATTTCCTCTCCAAGTCAACTCCGAACTTCCCAAAATTTAATTCCGACCATGCGTACAAGTCATAATGCCCGAATTGAAGCGGCTCATGGCCTCGAACGGCTGAACGGCGCGCTAGGGCTCAAAATAATCGGTCGGGTCGTTACATCCCCTCCCACATAAAAATACGTTCATCCTCGAACGTGTTAGGAACTGTGCTGGGGTTGTCTGGAATCTCTGCTTAATACCTCGTGCACCTACCTGTGCTGCCACAACTCAGTTGGGCACATCAACTCAATCAAATCTAAAGATAACCTCTTTCATTTAGGCATATAAGCCTTGAAGTCTAGTTTCAACATCTGAAATTCTCTACCAGGCCTGCTTTCAACATATGAACACTGTATCAATCACCATATGTTGTACCAGAACATGGATGCACACCCTTGCTAAATTCACACCATGCACCCCATCATTCACAAGACCAAAATAACACTCTCTAATCATAATAGTTGACATTTCCCGAATCCGATGCTCACAATGCACCCCATGACATATATAAGTCATGTTCCATCTCTCGCAATGCCGCCACAATGGAAGGGATGCATAGAAATTCATAACCAACTGCCGAATCAACGATTCATAGAGTCTATACTTCTGTCAAGAACCATCACCTCTTTCTGAACCAAATAATGGTCTTTGCTCCTTACTATACTTCATATATTTAGATTGCACTGATCCTAAGTCCAATTATCTCGTCTCACCTGGTACGAACTGCTCAGGCAATAAGCCACCCCGGACATGGTCAAAAGTCTCATATGATGTCGCAATGTTCCGATAAGCTACCAATTCAAACGTGATACAAAAGGAAAACAAACTCTAAAAAGGAATTCCAATTACCCCACTCGCGAATCATACATGCGACGCGGGCGTACAACTAATATAAGTTCCTCTCAGGAAAAGAGGGAACAAAACCCATAGAAATAGATACGGGGAACTGTACTCAACGTCTCGATATTGTGATGTTCAACCCGATCCAAATAATATACCCATGGCAGTGTGCCACCTGATCCACACATAGATTTCACATAAGGAAATATACATCGAGCTAAATTGGTCATTACAACAAAATGCCGAATATCGGTCACCAGCACGCTAAGTGCATAATACCATCCCTGGGGAGACACATAGTGCTATAGGCTACAAAACTCAAGCACAACTGGGGTACGATATACGATCAGAATCTCAAGCGCCATTTAGCTCATATAACATTGCCCCTACGTGAAACCTCAACACATAGGCAGTTCACCAAGCCGTCTCACAACTCACATAGCACAATGTATCATTACTTGAAATGACTGACGACGAAATAACACTCTGACTGCTCTTCCACAAGGAGCGCTTACTGAAATGAACACATCTGGCCTGATATAAGGCCCATAAATACTTCCCTTTTTTATTATAACACATAAGGACAACCATCATAACCGGAGTAATCATCCACAGTCCACAACTCAATAAATCAAGTGCCCTCCGGGCATCAATTCCCAAATCAACGATATCACCACAATCTTCATACTTGGTTTAACTCTTCAACCAATCAAGTGACTATATGCCACACTTATACAGCATTCCCGTGGGGTATGCTCCCACAACCTTTCGTAATAGATAACAGGTCCGTACATCTAGACCACCGACCGTATGAACGCTAAGGAGCGACCAAGAATCCTTAACCAGGATGCAAAGCCTTTTTCACAAAACACCAATCTCAGGTGACGCTGAAGACAATACCAACTTACTTTAAACATTGAAACTACTTACCTGCTCATCCGAGCTCGTGACATCCATGTCAACCTCGAACTGCAATCTTGATCCTCACTTCAATTTCCATGCCCCTCACTGCACCCAACACGCCAATATACGATAGGATATGATTTTTATCATAACTACGGAACCACTAATAGTTTAACGCTTCATCATATAAAAACTTTTCACTTAACTCACTTTAGGAGAACCATAGCAACACACAGGTAAATTCTCATAACCTTAGAATATGCAAATCTCTAAGTAGTGGTCTGAGCCACCATAGCCCCTTTCCGGGATCCGCCTGCACATAGCAAGCCATAGTAGTAGAATACTTCTGAATAACATCAATTACGATGGCCGACAAGCCTCACACTCAATCGCGCTGAAGGAACTGATCACTGCCACCAATATGTCAATTCAACTATGGCTAATAAATCTATCTTCTTCCAATTTATCCTTGATTGCCTTAGAAATAATAATACTCCATCCAACACATAGCATGCTCTATCTGCACTCATCTCGAGTGACCCTAAATCACGAGACCATGCCGTCTCAAAATCCACGGGCAATTTCATACCTCCCGAGGGCTATACTGCAAGTCAAAACATCATAGAACATTCTGTGCCCCTTGTCATAAGCTGCTACCAAGCTTGATTCTTAACTGTACGTACAAGCTCGAAATCACTACGCACTACGCTTCGCCCTTTTGAATCCACTAGGACCATTGCTGAAAGCCACCCGCTCTGACTTGGCCCCGAATGTAATCAATTCCATAAATCTTCTAGTACATCAATATCCCCTCGACGAAGTACCCGACAGAATCACTTTCCTGGAAATCTGCATCCATACAAGGCGTGAATCCTGAATTCTTCCCCAAGTTTGAACATGAGCCAATAAGGCCAACTATAGTACACCTTTAACAATTCCTTTGCTCAATTTACCACTTATGCTCTTTTCCTATAGCTGAAATAACCCATCAATATGTTAATAATCAGAAACCTCGCAAGTAGTTAACTAGGAAATCCTTAATCATAGGCGGTGGAACTCTCCCACTTAGCCTGAAGCCATTATTACACAAATTCTGGAATTCACCAGGATCCTTTATCTCCTGTTGACATAACCTTGCACAATCAACCGCCAAAATTCTTGGAACCTTTCTGTAAAACCCTCTTGCTATACTCTGAATCATCAACCACATTCACACGATCGATCTCTTTGTTGTATAGCCAATAGAACCCTTTGCTGAAGCTTCGCCAACCATGCGACCGCCGTCCTGCTCACTGGAGATATCCCACCTGTGGAACCTACCTGCCAACGTCTTCCAGTACAGCTACACGGGGTGCAATCACCATGACATTAATGGCCCCTCCTGAGTTCAAGCTGACTCTCTAGCTGTACAAGTCCATTCACCTTTCGTGGACATCAATTAGTTGCGCGACAACATCCCTTCAACTCAAAGTTAGGTTGTATCCTCCTTCATGTCAAGCAGCTCCTTTACATTATATCAAATCTCCTGCCGCATAATAACCCAAACTTCAAGTTAATTCGTAGGCCCAAATCACCAATCACTAAAATTTCCCAAATTACTTCAAACTCTCCCATTTTGGCAAAACACACCCTTTTAGTCGACTACTCAACCTTTGCTTCTTATACCTGGCCTTCTAGAAATTTTAACACCGCTTGACACTCCCCACATGCCCTCCCTTATCCTTTTCTGCTCAGTTGTTGCCTTAAATAAAATCTATCTTCGTGCACTTGAACCCACTATTGCTGCTAACTTTACTCCTTTCAGTAGATCATCTTTCTCAAGCCGTCGACATTAGAAACACTGATTCAATCCTGAACTACCGCACCCTACGATATCTGACAGCCGCATCTTCAATACTGTTTCACGATAGCTTACCCCAAAGGCGAATTGTAGAAGATCATAACAACGAAAAACTTAGTATGTTCAATTAGGATAACGATACCTCATCATAGAAGAAAACTCCACCAGCCCACATCTGACCATTCTTAGTCTGATTGCCTTTCCCTTGCCGGGAATAAAATGCCGAATCTCTAAATCATGCACTGAGTAACCTTCCCTTCAAGTCATTCACTGCCTCGACACGTAAGCAAACATTCTACCATCATATCAACACTGCGGAACAATCATTCATAGCATCATGACAACGTGTGCCTAGCCTCTGAGCTCTCAGAAGTATCACTACTGAGCTGAAACGACAGCATATCCTTCCACAAGGCGACAGTAATAGCATAAACAACTATGTAGGGAGAAAGATCCCGCACCAAATCGGTAGTACCATTACAATTCTTTTATTCTCGTTTACAACAAGCGGTTCGCGTCGCATAATATTGAATAGGAAGGAATTAAAGGCATAGCCTCTAGGGATCAAATCGCACGATGCAGAATCAAGAAGGGAAGTACTCCTAACAGTCCTGCAGCCTCCCGAGGATAAGTACGGACGTTCCATACCAATCCGCGAGACTCTACTAGACTTGCTCATGACTCGTATGACCTACGGGAACCTAGTTCTCTAATACCATATTGTCATGACCCAAAATCCATTAAGGGTCGCGATGGCGCCGGACACCGCTGTCAGGCAAGCCAACCAAAATACTTAACTAAATTCTTGTTTTAAATATTTCCAAAATCCCATCTTTTGTACGTTTAAACAACACATAGTAAATTCCACTGAATGAATAATGAAATAGTTAACAATTTTTTTTAAAATTTCTGAATAAACCCATAGACATCCCAGAACCCGGTGTCACAAGTGCATGAGCTATTTCTAAGAAATAATACAATACAACATCCGTCCGTAATATAACTGGACAGAAAATAGATACAATACACTGAAAGAGACAGTCGCCTCGAGTAATGCAGTTCACCTAGTCCCAGTATCATCCATGCTACTACGCCCAGTGGGCCAATAGAAATACCTGTAACTGTGCAACAAAATGCTCAGCAAGTGTATCATGAGTACGAAAATAACGTGTACTCAGTAAGTATCCCGCCTAATATCGAAGAAGTAGAGACGAGATGGCAACTTCGACACTTACTAATAGTCAGATAATAATGTTATTAAAGCGGTGACTCATAAATTTATTAAGGACAGTAGTAGATTCAAATGAATTACTAAACATGTAAAAATTCCTCTTTATTAAAAGAATCCGAATTCATAATCCTTTAATTAACAATTATCTCAAATTGGGGAGAGCGGATAACAATATCAATAAATCTCAAGGCAAGCAATACTAGCATGCGCAACTCATGTCCAGGTCGTACGACCCGATCCAACATAAATGTAAAATGTGCACTACCGAGGGTCGAACGGAACAAACCATAGATGCATCTATTACCCCGCTCAGGAATCATACATGCGACGCGGTCAAATTTAAATAAATAATCACCCTGCTCGCGTACCATACATGCGACGTAGGTATACATAGAAATACATGCTCGAACAGCAAATTAAAAATTTTACGGGGAACATTTATCCCATTAGAAGTCAATTCTCTTTTAATGATTTAAGCAATAAAGTTTAATCCTCTTAGAAATTCATTTACCAATTCGATAGGATTTAAGAAATTCAATTGTCAATAAGATTGTAATTATTCCAAGTATAGCATATTTTTGGGTCCTAGACTACCCGGACTTACACATATTACAAGCTACGCTACTCTCGTCACCTCGTGCATATGTAGCCCCCACAAATAGGAGCATATAACCAATTATTTCACATATGGGGACAATTCTCTCTTACAAGGTTAGAAAGGAGACTCACCTCGCTTCGAAGATCCATAAACGGCATTCCACGCCCTTCTAAAGACTCAAATCACTGCTAAACGCTCCAAAGCTAACCAATAATTATGAAAATCCATTAATATAGGTTCAATTACTCATTACAATCCAATTTATAACAATTCCTAACCCCGATCGAAAAGTCGATAAAAATCACCCTCGGGCCCGCGTGCCCGGATTCTAAAAATTATTAAAAATAAACATTGCCCACAACTCATTTGGTCTATATACAAAAATTCATCCAATTTTGTCCATGAATCAACCCTCAAATCAAGGATTTACTATTTTTCAACTTTGGGGCTCAAAATTCAAATTTCTACAATCCAAATACGGATAAAAATAGAAACCAACAGAAATAATCATGGAGAAACATCAAAATAAAGGTCAGATATTTAACCCTTTGTTGAGACGAGAACAACGCCACAAAAATCACCTCAAACGGAGCTCTAGAACTCAAGATATGTCCAAAATACTAAAATTCTCGGTTTAAAACACTGTCCAGGCGATATTTCTTCATCGACTTCGCGAGATACCTTCGCGTTCGCGATGAGCATTTTTTCGCATTGACCGGTCAACCTAAAAATTCTTCTTCACGTTCGCGGAACCTCTCTCGCATTCGCGAAGAACAAATCTGCACACCAAAACCAGCAATATTTTTTGACACGGAAATGACCATAACTCCCTCATACGATGTCCAAATTCGACGATTCTTTTGGTATGGCTCCGTAAATATGATACGGATATAATGGTACAGTAAAAACTTAATCTGGAGCTCATTTTCTTAATATGGTACCCTTTATGCCCAAAGAGACGATGTTGAAACATTAAATAAGAGCGCGATACAACCTGAAACACACCCGAGGCCCCCGGGACCCGAACCAATCATACCAACCAGTCACAAAATATATTATGGAATTGCTCGAGGACTCAAATCATATCAAACAATGCTTAAATAATGAATCGACCTCCAATCCAAACTTTATGAACTTTAGAATTTCAAACTTCTACTTTCGATGTTTAAACCTATCAAATCACATCCGATTGACTTCAAACTTTGCGCACAATTCATATTCGACATCATGAACCTACTCCAACTTTCAGAATCGGATTCCGACCTCAATATCAAAAAGTCCACCTCCGGTCAAACCTCTCAAAAACCTTCAAATTTCTATCCTTAGCCAAATGACTCCAAAATGCTCCACGGACATCCGAATTCACTTCCGATCGCGCTCCTAACTCCAAAATCACCATACGGAGCTACTCCCAGACTCGGAATCCCAAACGGATATCGATAAATCTAAAATGAACTTCAACCCAAACTTATAAAATTTCTTCCAAAATAGGTTACCAATTGGTGGAATACTGGGCAATCCGAAATTTTTTGGAATAATATTCAAGAAAAGAGTCTTCTAGAAAAATTCATAGAATTAGAGGAACTCCTCTTCTTGGACGAAATGATCAAGGAATACTCGGAAACACATCTCGAAGAGTTTGGGATAGGAATCCATAAAGAAACGATCCAATTAATCAAGATACAAAATGAGAATCGTATCCATACGATTTTGCACTTCTCGACAAATATCATCTGTTTTATTATTCTAAGCGGGTATTCAATTTTGGGTAATGAAAAACTTGTTATTCTTAACTCTTGGGCTCAGGAATTCCTATATAACTTAAGTGACACAGTAAAAGCTTTTTCTATTCTTTTATTAACTGATTTATGTATCGGATTTCATTCACCCCACGGTTGGGAATTAATGATTGGCTCTATCTATAAAGATTTTGGATTTGTTCATAATGATCAAATTATATCTGGTCTTGTTTCCACCTTTCCAGTCATTCTCGATTCTAACTTACACAATAGGCGCCAAAACGCTCCCGGGTCACCCAAAACCCGATCCGGGAATACGCTCAAGTCTGAAATCATCATACGAACCTGCTGGAACCTTCAGATTCCGATTCTAAGGTCGTTTACTCTAAAATCCAATCCTAGTCAATTCTCTCAACTTAAAGCTTCCGAAATGAGAATTTCCTCTCCAAGTCAACTCCAAACTGCCCGAAATTTAATTTCGATCACGCGTACAAGTCATAATGCCTGAATTGAAGCTGTTCATGGCCTCGAACTGCTGAATGGTGCATTAGGGCTCAAAACGAACTTTCAGGTCGTTACATTTGGAGAGATAAAGCTCTATTGCAAATGATAGGCATGCTCCAGCTAATTCATGTCCCACCAACATTACCTTCCCTCCAACAGGAAGATTTACAAGAAAAGCAGTGGGTTGCATAGTGCGATAGGCTGGTGATGTCGTTTGTGTCAAAAGTATGAATACCTAAACCAGCTACATCCATTGTAGTCACCTTAAATCCAGCCTCGGCTAATAGTCCAATGGTTTTATACCAACATCATGCGTTAAATCCACCATCATGGACAAGAACAAAATATTTCTTTGACAAACCATCAATTGTTAATTTGTTGGTTGACTCTTCTACAAAATTATCTTTGTGGATAACATCATTGAATGCAACCAATGTGTGACTAAGAACACAGTATAGACTTCCACCATCCGTAGTGTCAACATGTAGACCTGCTGATAGAAGTATCTTCAGAACTACCTCAGCAAAGGATGCACACTGAATTTTCACACCTCAACACCAGTATAACTAGTTTTAAAGAAGCTCTAATGACTGCTACAAAGGGACTCTCTTATATACCAAGTAGTGTCACCTTTCCTACAAGACCACCAAAGGTGTAAAGCTTTACCATGATGCCTGGTATATGCATATTTGCTGAAGTTTGGTGATTGATCACCTGCAGAAACCCTAGATCTATGGAGAAGGAGAGAAAATATCTGAGAGAGAGAGGGAAATGAATGTAACAGTGAAAAAATTATTATTCCACTCACTGTGTTTCTATTACAGTTACAAATATATATACACGTGTAGCTAACCTCTATAACAAACAAACTATCTCATTAACTCCCTAACTGACTGATCATACATAAATAAGCTACACTACTTCTCACAATCAGGTTACTCCTTTCTTCTCAACACTCCGCCTCAAGCTAGGTGGTATAAATATATCAAGTACCCCTAGCTTGGACAACAAATACTCATGTTGAACTCTGGTTAGGCCCTTGGTTAGTATATCTGCTAGTTGTTCCTTAGATGCTACATATCCAGTCCTCACTAGCCCATTCTATATCTTCTCTCTTATAAAGTCATAGTCAATTTCAATGTGTTTAGTGCATTCATGGAATACTGGATTAGCAGCTATTTGAATTGTTGCTTTACTGTCTGTAAGTGTGTTCACAACGAGTTCCACAACTACTCCAATATCCTTGAATAATCCAAGTATCGAAACTAACTCTGCTATTGTTGATGCAATGCTTTTATACTCTGATTTTGCTGAGCTCCTGGAGATAGTGATTTGCTTCTTTGACTTACAAGACACTAATGATTTTCCATACTTGACAAAAAATCCAATTACTGAATTCCTTGTGAGATGACAGGCAGCCCAGTCAGCATCACAGTATGTTGTAATAGTGTTCATCTTCCTGCTACACAATAGTACACCTTGTACAGGCTGCCCTTTTACATACCTGACCACTCTTTATGCAACTTCTATATGAGACCTCTTTGGCTTCTGCATAAACTGACTTGATGTCTAAACACTATATGCTATATCTGCTCATGTGACTGTCAAGTAGAGTATTTTTTCTAGTAGCCTCTGGTACTTGCTAGGATCTGTTAGGATTTCATCTGCTGTGCCTTCAACAACACCAATGTGTTCATCATATTTCTTAGTAGTGAGCTTAACATTAGCTTCAATAGGTGTAGCTGCAGGCTTTGCAGCTCCCAGTCCAAGCTCAGAGATGAGCTCTAGTGTGTATTTCATTTGATGCATCATAATACCTTACTGGGACCTGGCAAACTCAATGCCAAGAAAATATTTCAACTCACCTAAGTCCTTCATTTTGAACGTCTGTTTTAGTTGAGCTTTGACTTCATTTATAAATGTCAGATCAGGTCCAGTTAGAAGCAAATCATCCACATAGACTAGGATGATGACAGTGTGTTTGTCTGTTCCTTTTACAAATAGAGAGTGATCATGTTGACTCTGCATGAAGCCTAAGTGCACCAATGCTTCAGACAACTTAGCATTCCATTGTCTTGATACCTGTTTGAGGCCGTACAAGGATTTCAAGAGTCTACATGTTGGTCTACTCTCACTCTGACTATGAAAGCCTTAAGACAGAGTCATATATATTTCATCATGCAAATCACCTTGTAAAAAGGCATTATACACATCCATATGGTGAATGTGCCAATGCTCAGAGGCAGCTACTGCAAGAACAGATCTAACTGTAACCATTTTAACCACTGGACTAAAGGTTTCCTGATAGTCAATGCCCTCCTACTAATTGTACCTCTTGGCAACAAGCCTGGCCTTGAACCTTTCTATCTCACCTAAGGCCTTGTACTTTACCTTGTATATCCATTTGCATCCAATAGGAATTTTTCCAACAGGCAAGGAGACCACATCCCAAGTGTGGTTAGACTCTAAAACAACAATCTCAGCCTACAGAGCATCCACCCACCTAGGATCTTTAGCAGCTTCTTCAAAGGAGGTAGGTTCCACTATAGTGGAAAAATCAGTTAGATAGGCCTGATATGCAGGAGAGAGGCCATTGTATGACACATAGTTGGAAATAGAATAAGGCAGAGACTTGTGTCCTGGCAAAGACACAAAGTCCTTCATCCAAATAGGAGCTTGTCTAGTTCTTAATAATCTTCTTAGACCGGGAAGGCTAAGTTCCTGAGAAGGAAAGTCTAGTGGAACCACTCCTGCTGGTGATTGACGCTGTATAGATATGTCCTGTTCTGAACTGCTAGAAGCATGATCAAAATCACTAGAAGAAGGAGGTAAGGTGATACCATTGAACTCAGTATCAACAATAGAAGGTTCAGGGGGCAAGAATATATGTGGTATAGAGGTAGGAGATTCCTTGAAAGGAAAAACATTTTCCATGAATGAAACATCTCTGTTAATAAAAAAGCAATGATTATCCAAATCTAACAAAGTGTAACCTTTTTGAGAATCAGAAAACCCCATAAGGACAATAGGCTTAGCCCTGGGAAGAATTTTGTCTGTCTCCTGAATCTGTTGGCATAACACAGACAACCAAGCACTTTCAAATGGTCCAAAGTAGGTGCTCTGCCATATAACAACTCAAAGGGAGACAATCCATTGAGTACAGAAGATGGCATCCTATTAATAATATAGACTGCTGCAAGAACACAGTGACCCCAGTACTTAATAGGAATATTGGCCTGAAACCTTAAGGCTCTAGTCACCTCCATAATATGCCTGTGTTTCCTCTCAGCAACTCCATTCTGTTGAGGGGTGTAAACACATGTCTTCTAATGAATAATACCATATTTCTAGAGCAAGGTGGTGCATACAGAGTTAACAAATTCAGACCCATTATCAGATCTGATTGCCTTCAAGGTTTTTTTAAACTGAGTTTGAACAAACACAATAAACTGAGTGAGAACAACACATACATCAGATTTTAACTTCAGAAGAAACAACCTAGTCATTCTGGTAAAATCATCGACAACAGTTAAGAAGTACTTATTTCCATCAAAGGTTGCAAACTTGTAAGAACCCCAAACATCCACATGAATTAGATCAAATGCATCAGTGCTCTTAATACAGCTGGTAGGAAATGGCAACCTAGTTTGTTTAGCACATGGACAGACAGTAGGGGTGGGCGTTCGGTCGGTTCAGTTATTCGGTTTTCGGTTTTGTAAAAGTAGTAACCAAAACCAAACTAAAATAAGTTCGGTTTAGTTCGGTTTTTCTAATTTCAGTTCGGTTATTTCGGTTTGAACATTATCATATTGGGCTCCTTCTATGTAATAATAGGACCGGCGAATTTGTTATTTTTTCCCAAACTTCGAAATTGTTGGAAATATTGAATTTATAAAAAAAAATAGACTAAACTTTGCACACTATTATGAATCATAAAATTCAAACATAGTGTAAATTACAACTATGCGTGAAATCCTCCCGGTATCTATCATATATGCTATAGAAGTTTTAGCAGAGTGAAAGTCTTTAAGATTGGGAAGTTGATGGACTTACTTAATTTGGTTGAGTCTTTGATAGATTGTACATAATAGTATTAATTTATTACATATGGACTTAGCCTATATATAACTTAAGAACCTATATGCTAATAATTCGATTTTTAGTTAACCGAACTAAATAACCTAATAACCGAAAACCGAAGCGAAAAACTGAAATTTTAAAATTTTAAACCGAAACCGACCGAACAAATCGAATAACCGAAATCGAAATAAATTTTTTTTTGGTTCGGTCGGTTAATTCGGTTCCGACCGAAATATGCCCACCCGTAACAGACAGTACATCTATTGATGGTATCAGTAATACTAGCCAGTTTAGCAGGAAATAGTCTTCTGAGTACTACACTAGAGATATGACCTAGTCTTTTATGCCACAAAGTAATAGCTGTAGTTCTTGACTTTATTCTAGCTGCAACTAGAGCAATTGCAGTAAGCTTCTTGGCGCCATGTTTCTGCAGAAAGTATAGGCCATCTCTTTCCCTACCAATCTCCCTTACCTTGCCACTGAAGAGATCCTGAAATACACAAAAATCAGGATAAAAGGAAACAAAGCATATTAGATCTCTTGTCACCTTGGAGACTGACAATAAGTTGAATTTGAATTGAGGGACATAAAGCACTTCCTTAATAGTGCTTCTATCTGAAATATGACTATCTCCAATATGAGTAACTTGAGTAACATCTCCATTAGGTAGTAAAACTCTTCTAGACTTAAAAGGTGTAGTTAGGGAGATTTTGGTCAGTAAGTTAACATCTGACACTATATGGTTTGTTGCACCTGTATCAATGATCTATTCTTGTTCTTGTGAATTAGTGGATGCTAAAAGAGTAGTATCAATACCTGCTGCATTTGCTTGAATAGGAGGAGTTGGACTACTATTTAGAATTTGCATTATCTGATCATATTGTTCCTTGGTAAAGGGAAAATCACCACCTTGTGGAGCAATATTTGCTGATCCCTGAGACTGTGAAGTGGAAGTACCTTCCTGATTCTGAGTGCCTGAGATCCCTTGACCCTGTAATCCCTCAGGAACTTGGCTCACATATTGATTGCCTTGATAAATAGGCATCTGTTGCATTGCCCTGTTATGAGAAGCATGATTTGTGTGCAAAGGCACACCATGACTAGGTTCTATCATAGCATTGTATGCACCAGCTCCCCCTTTCCTTTTAGCCTTATAGTCTTGTGGATACCCTATGATTTTGTAGCACTTTTCGTTGCTATGGCCTTTCATTTTACAGAAGTCACATTGGACATTATAATTTTTCCTAAACTTTGGATTGAAACTAGGCTTAGCACTGTATAGAGAAGTGGAGTCATATGACTTGTGTTTACATTAGGAGTATATCCTAATACTCCAGCATTGGCTGCAACAGATCTCTACTGTCATTACTCATAAGCATAGCATAAGCTTGATTTACTGTTGGTAATGGTTTCATCATAAGTATTTGACTACGTTCTTAAGAATAAGAGTCATTTAGGACCATTAAAAATTGATACACCTTCTGCTTATGTAAATGCACAATAACTTTTTTATCTTAACACAATCACAGCCAGGAGTAGGTACTACAGACTCAGTCTCATCCCAAAGGTCTTTAAGCTTTGAGTGGTAAACAGAAATAGACGCAGTACCTTGATTTAGAGTGGCAATTTACTTGTGAAAATTATAGCAACATGTATCATTCACCTTGTCAAAACATTCCTGCAGATCCATCCACACTACCTGTGCACTAGTAGCGTATGCGATCCTACTGATTAATGCCGGAGCCACTGAATTTATCAACCATGACAAGACGATTGCATTACACCTCTCATATTGATACCAGTACTTCTCACGAAACCACTCCTTAGGCCACCTGCCATCAACAGTCCCCAACTTATTTCGACCAAGTAATGCAATTCGCATAGATCTATGCATATAGAGTTATTGTCAGTGCCGGTTAGCTGAAATGAGATCAAGGATGTTACACTTGTGTCGCCGGGAGCTAAGTACAAAGGATGAGTGACACTACATTCACTCCTTCCTCAAATTCTTTCTCTGATGATGCATGTGAAGCATTTTCAACAGTAGTATTATGACTCTCATTCAACAAATCATTAACTGCCATTGTTGATCAATTTCGAGTTGAAAAAATAGAAAATTGAGATATTAGATTTGAAGCAGAATTTTGATTTAGAAGAAATTGAAGATGAAAAGAGATTGCAGATTGATCTCTGAGCTTCAATTCTGAGCTTGGAGTTCTGATACTATGCTAAAGTTTGGTGACTGATCACCTGCAGAAACCCTAGATCAAGGGAGAAGAGAAGGAGAAGAAGAGAAGGAGACGAGATATCTGAGACAGAGAAAGAGAGGGAAATGAATGTAACAATAAAAAAATTGTTATTCCACTCACTGTGTTTCTATTACATTTACAAATATATATATACACACGTGTAGATAACCTCTATAACAAACAAACTATCTCATTAACTACCTAACTGACTGATCATACATAAATAAGCTAAACCACTTCTCACAATCAGGTTACTGCTTTCTTCTTAACAATATTAAGCTCTATTCTTTCAGCCTGCATGGTCTCAATAATATGCTCCATTCCAGTAATGTCATTAGAGTAACATTTGGAGTCTATTATTTTAAGGGAAGTGAAGCATTTGGCTCTATGTTTTCTTTATACATTGGCAAGAAAGCATTCACAAACATCTTTTTATAAATCTGGTTATATAGAGAGAGCAACTGACTGCAAGCAAAGCATGTGGCTGGTATTCCAAGGTCCCTCATTTTGTTAATAATCTTCTCAGATCTTTTTATGTCACCTTTAGAAGCATTTTTGTCCAGACCATAAGGAATAGCATTGACTGTAGTCTTAGAGATAACTTGCATGACATAGGAACCAACAGTAGCATCAGCAACCTCGGTAGCCTGACACTTAATTTTCTTCATCTCTGTAAACATCATAAATGAGATTTCTTCAGCAGCAAAAGAATTCTCTCCAAGATAGATTAACCAAGTAGCCATTCGTTTGTTCGACTCTCTCACATATTTAGCTATCAAATATGTATTACCATGTAATGTGCAAAAGCTAACAACAGATTTTATTGGAAATATGGTTGAATCCCTCGAATCTAGGAAGTTAACTAGTACGAACTTCAAAATTGCAAGTAAATTTTCCAACCCAAGTAAACATTCATAAAACATTACAGGCTTCATTTTTTTGGTAGAAATTTCTATGGCACCAACCTCATCCCTGTCAAGAAGTGCAACAAAAGTATAGCCTGGTGGCTTGTCGACTTTCCTAACCAAACTTTCCTGACTAAATTCAATCTCTAAAATGTGGTATGCCTTTCTAATTCTTGACTTTTCAACAATAAGAGAATTCTTACACAGTTGTACAAATTTTAAGTTTTCATCTTCACTCTTGAATATTGCACATGAGTATGACACTGTCACATCCAGAAAGAGTGAGAAGACCACATTATGCAGGTTATAAGAAAAGCTGCTTTGAGCTAAAACATGTCGAATGAGATGTCTCAGATGACAATGCAACTAAAAAAGCAATGGTGTCCACCGAATTCTTTTCCTGTTAGACCTTGTAACAGAAGCTTTCAAATCGTTGTTGGTAACAAATATCATTAAAAGATTAAGAAGACCATCAAGCTTAGCAGCAGAAGAGAAATCACCGTGAATAAAAGTATCAACAATGTAGCAGTTAATATGCGTTGGTACTTCTTAGTAAAACTTTGTATCAGGAACAACAAGAGGAATTTTGGTAGAGCAATTCCAATATGGTCCTTTGAGGGCAAAAAGTGAGCCTCCTTCTAGCAAAATAATGTATCCCCTTGACTTAAGCAATGGATAAGCAATATGGTTAACATTCCTAACATTATTACACATCTCAAAGGAAAGAATGGGAACATCAAGAACAATATCTAGAGCAGGATAAAATGGAAGGTGTAAATATTTAATTAATGTGATCCCATCTATATTCAAGATGTCACCCAGACAAGGTACCTTCTTGCAGAGCCAAGATCAATATAATATACATATTTATGCTTGCTCTGTCATATTATCAAATACCTTGTGTGCTGTGGTTGTTGCGAAACGTGTCAGACTAATAAAAAGAAAATATATTTAAAAGAGAAAAATAATAAATTGCACAAAACAAGACAAGATTTACCTGGTTTGACAATTTTTGTCTTCTCTACAGCCACACAAAGAATAACTATTTATTAGTTGAATAGAAAGAAATTGAGAGATGATCTGCAAATGAAAATGCAGATCTCTTTTATAGGCATTTGAATACCCTGCCGACGTAAGCACTTACGTCATAAGAAAAATAATTCAACCTACCGACATAAGCACTTACATCATAAGAAAAGAATTCAATCTGCCGACATGTCGACGTAAGCTCTTACATCATAAGAAATGAATTCAAAGATGAATTCTTCCGCCTATTATTTTTCTTCTCTCTTTGAATTTTCTTTATTTTGTTTTGTCTACTTTTTTTTATTTTGTTTTGTCTACTTTTTTTTCTTTCACATACTACAACAAGTTTGCTCTTATTAGTGGTCACTGCATTTTTAAGACCACAAGATGCTACAAAAATATCCTTCTCTAGCTCTGTTTGGAACATCATGCGGTCAGACTTCATGTAAAGCTTCTCATCGGATTCACCGACCCATGATTTTCCTTCAACATTGCTCAAGCAAATAGCAGTATGGCCAGCACAAGCTCCTGTTTCACATTTGTCGATAAGAAGTCTAGTTGCTGACACAGGATCAAATGGGAAATGAAGTAACATATGTTGAGTAGTCACATTTTTAGACATCAGCCCATACCTATAGATTCCACCAGATTCAGGCATTTAATCGAACAGGTTGTAAGTAACTCTGGGTCGCTCAAAATGTAAACAAAATTCATTCCGACTGTTGAAGGAAACAATATCCAAATCAGGTTCTCAAAAGCAAGTACGACAGCCTGAATCATATTCTACCTAAGAGTATGTGATAATAGGAGCAACAGGTAGAACTTTGAAACCCTCTAGTTTTGACAATGTATCCCCTACTTTAATAAAAAGAGATTGTGGATCAAGAGCTGTTGAGGTTTCAACGATTAAATCAAAGTCACTCGCATTGACACAGACTAACGCAATGTTGTCCGGTTCATCGTCCACAACGGCTTCCTCTGTTTTTGTCTCTGCCAAAGTTGTTGACTCCAATCTCATCTCTTGCAACATTGACCCCATGTGGCTAAAAGTAGAGAGCATACAGAAGTTACTTTCTTGCAACTCTATCACTAAATATTGTATGGTATTGATGGAAATGTGGATCTCCTCCAAAATAGCAAGTGGAAAAGAGGAGCTCGGCGGTGGGGGTGCAGGAAAAAATTGCTAGTGGTATGTATGTTGAGGAGGTAGAAAGGAAGTCAATACATATTTGGTAGAGGGGGACAATGAAATCACCAATGTAATGGATCCATATTTACTCAAAAATATATTTATACTTCCTATTGATTTCAACGATGAACAATGCAGATACAAGGAAAATGAACTAAAAAAAACAAGAATGGAGGAGCCCCGTAAATGCGAAGAAACAATCATAAATGTAAAGTCCTTCCATTCCAACTTTCATCGCATTAGCAATGATTTGTTCGCAAATGCAAACTTTGACCTTTCGCAAATGCGACCGTTTGATCGCAATTGCGATCACTATACCCCTCTTTCCCACTTTGCATATGCGAAGTATTGTTCGCAAATGTGAACATGAGATGCCCCAGCTACTCTCCGCAATTGCAATGAGTTTCTCACAAATGCGAATCTATCAGAGGTCGCAAATACGAAACATGGCCTTGCAATTGCGAGCCCTGCACCAGATCAGGAATGCACCAGCACATTCTTAGTCCAAATTTCACTTTGTAGCTATCTGGAACTCACCCGAGCCCTTGGGGCTCCAAACGAAACATATACACAAGTCTAAAAATATCATACGACTTGTTCGTATGATCAAATCGTTAAAATGATACCTAGAACTATGAATTGAGCATCAAATCAAAGGAAATTTTCAATAAAACTCATGAACTTCTAATTTTACAGCCGGACATCCAAATCACATCAAGCCAACTTCATTTCTCACCAAATTTGACAGACAAGTCATAAATATTGTATTGGACCAATACCGAATTTTGAAGCTAAAATACCGAGCCGATATCCATAAAGTCAAACATTGGTCACACATTTAAAGTTATTAGGCCTCTTTTGAAAATTCAAACTCCACTAGACATTGTCCCTAGGGTTTATTTTCATATATATAAAAATAAAAGTAGAACAGTTGAGGGCACATAAACTTGACCTCCGAAGATGAAAGAACACTTGGTTGTCCAACTATGAAAATCAAGTGAACCCTGAATGGTATGGTAATTTAGACCTATAGCGATGAAACAATTATCTATCCAACATTGATAGACACTTGGGTATACAAAATCAAAGTGGAGTAAGCCTAGGTCAACTATACAAAAAGAAGTACAGATCCTAAATCTACTAAACAAGAGAGTTGGAAGATTATCATCCGTATACAACAAGTTCTACAACTACTAAAAATGTAGAAAATCCCCATGAGATGAGGCAAAAAACATGTAATAGTAGAGGGAACTATATTTAACCTTGCTTTGACATTGAAGACAAAGAAAGCCTAGTTGAAGATAGTTGACCAAAAGGCCAATGGAATTGGGATGTGGATTTGCTGCTGGCTGGTGCTTCTGACCGGTGAACACTGTCCTGCTTTGACTAACAAGTAAAGCTTAGAACTTGCAATTGCATGTTTTTGGCTTCTGGCCTCTGGTGTTGGGAAAAATTGGGTGAACAAGGCAGTAAAATTAGGTCTGAGCCCCTAGGAGATTCCTGCTGAAGGCATGTGAGGATGAGAGGTTACTATGAGTGAGCATGCTGCATGAAAGCTGGTAAATATAGGGTTTACTACTGTTGGTATGTCATATGTGGTGGTGTATTCTGATGGCATTTGTTGTGAGCAAACAAGGGGCGGCATGAGTGGAGTTGTTGATGACTGTGTTCTATAAACATTTTGGGTATATGTGTGTCCAAAAACTGGAAACCTGTCCTTCGTTTGAGGAAATTGATTGGGAGTTTTGGGTGAATTGGTGAATTTTCAATAGAATAAGCATCTTGGATGTTGATACCACACACTAGAAATGCAACAATTGACCAAGACTTATTAATGTACCTGCAAAAATTAGCAAACCTATTAGCAAAAAATTGCTCTGTTTCCAGGTTCTTGTGGATTCTGAAAATAGAGAATGGGTGTGAAATAAGACTAGTTGAGGGTACAGATGGATTTTTGGATTTTTCGGCATCTCAATCTCTTTCTAGCTAGTTACTTGATGGTTGTTATGAGTTAGGGGGTTTGTCGTAGCAGCTATGGCAGGGATGGTATTCAGGGGGTGAACTAATCCGCATTGTGGTTTAAGGATATCTGGGAGGGGGTTGGTTGCACTACATTGGGAATCTGTAGAAAAAAAGGTGAGGGGGGTTTTTAGTTGGGATATTGAGAGGTGTAGCTGGGACTGCTCTTTTATTCTCGGCGGTGGTGGAGTTTCCTATAAAGATCTGTTTGTTGGAGTTAATCCAATGGTATTTTGCTTCAACTAGTCATTAAGCCTTTAAAATTTTTAAATTTCAACAAAGTGCGATAACTCGGGTTAGGGACTTCCGAAATTTCGGGCATATGCCCAAGTCCCAAATCACGATACAAATCAATCGAGACTGTCAAAATACGAATCCAGGTCCATTTGTTCTAAATATTGATCGAAGTCAACTCAAATGGACTTTAAGGCAAAAATTTCATATTTTCTTAGTTTTTAACATAAAAGCTTCCGAAAAAACACTAACTGCACACGCAAATCAAGAAGAGTTAAGCTGAGGTTTTTAAGGCTTCAAAGCGCAGGATTAGTTTCAAAAATATAAAATGACCTATCGGGTCATCACAATTCCCATTTTCTTTTTAGTTGGCATACTTATTTTTTTACTTATTGTTCCGTAGATTATTACATAAAATTTATTTCTAAGACTCAGATCAACAATGGTAAAAAAACATTTCTCTTCCTTCTTACTACACTTCTAGAGTGAGAAACCACATTTATTCAGCAGGGCAGGCCACTGCCCCTCACCAATTACCAACATGCAAGAAAAAGAAGACCAACAGATGACTGAACAAGAAATCCACCAGTTGATCGCATCAATCACAAACCAAAATCTCCACAACCAATAACCACGCCTTCATCAACTGAACATGTAAGTTTTAATAGAAGCAATTGTATTAGGTACTTTGAGTATTCAAGTTAGAGTTAACTTGAAGTTGTCGTAGCAGTTGAGGCTGTGTGCCACAACGGGATTAGAGTTTAATCCTTAGGTTTACAAGAGTTTTGTAAATGTTGTTTTGGCTCAGTGATTTTAGTGGAAGTTTGGAAAAATCCAACTGAGTAGTAGGTCGTGGTTTCTTCGCCTTTTGAGCCAGGTATTTTCCACGTAAAAATCTCTATGTTCTTTATTTTATGTACTTTTAATTCCACAAACAGTAGTAGAAAGTACACCTAGAAGAACCAGGTTCTTCTAGAGCAAAAATTGGGTACCACACAAATCACCCCCCCTCTTGTGTGGTATTGACATTTAGAACATCAATTGGTATCAGAGCAGGTTATCCTTGAAGAGGCTAACACCTTAAGAAAAGATCAACATGAGTGCACTACCTAGGAACTGGGAAGGGCAATCCACTGCAAGGCCCCCACTCTTCAATGGACAATACTATTCTTAGTGGAAGAACAGGATGAGGGATCACATCATTGGAGAAGACTATGAACTCTGGGACATAGTTACTAATGGTCCCCTAGAAACTACAAAGAAGAATGCTAAAGGAGTTGAAGTGCCAAAGACAAGGGCTGATTGCACTACTGAAGACCTGAAGAAGTGGGAGAAAAATGCTAAAGCCAAGAAATGGCTTGTGTGTAGACTTGGTCCTGATTCATACAGTAGGATCCAAAGTTGTACCACTGCTAACGAAATGTGGGACACCTTGCAAGTGGCTCATGAAGGAACACCTCAAGTGAAGAGGTCCAGAGGAACACTGTTGTATTCTCAATATGAGAATTTTACTATGAAGAAAGGAGAAATAATTCAAGATATGTATACTAGGTTCACTACACTGCCAAATAAACTTAAATCTCTTGGAAGGATTATTATTGAAGAAGACAAGGTTGGGAAAATCTTGACAAGGATTCTGCCAGTCTCATGGGAAAGGAAAATCACTGCTTTCAGGAATCAAAGAATATTTCTACTCTCAAGCTGGATGAACTAATTGGAAACCTTACTGCATATGATTTAACAAGGCAAACCGTGAAGATGGATACACCTAAGAAAGAAAGAAGTCTGGCTCTCAGAATTGCTGAAGGTTCAGATCTAGAGGATGATTAAATGGCTATGATCACAAGAGATTTCAAAAAGTACCTTATGAGAGGAAAGGATTCTTCGAGAGGTACAACCTTCAACAAACCAAGGCCTCATGAGAAACAGACCAATGAAGGTTGCTACAAGTGTGGTAAGAATGATCACATTATCAAGAACTGCCCTCAATGAGAAATTGAGTGGAAAAACAAAAGGGTCGAACGAAGGAGTAGGAAGAAGGAACAAGTTCAACCAAAAAGGAACAAAGGCTCAACAAAGGCTATGGTTGATGCCTAGGGAGAAGTATCAGATGAGGACTCAGAGGATGAAGCTAGAGAAGAACAGGCTCTTATGTCCATCGGAGACTCAGATGATGAACACGAGGTGGGTATTCTTCATCTCGAAGACAAAATTAAATTTCTGTCTAAAGAAAGGCTGACTGAGCTATTACTAGATTTCATTGATAAGTCTGAGACAATTAACAATGAGAAGGAAGAACTTTCTAGGGAATGTGTGATCCTAAAAGAAAAATACAAAAGCTTAGAGTCTAGGGCTAATGAGTGTGATAGCAAAAATGCTGAGCTGAAGAACCAGGTTCTTGAACTTGACACCAGTGTCCTAGAACATAGGTCTGAAAACTTAAAATTGAAACTAGGAACAGGAAAGAAGAAAGTTGATCACACATATCTCACTCTAGAGGAAAACTTAGGAAAAATGAAGGATGAATTGTATAAAAAGGATGAACTGATTAAAGTCCTATAAGAAGATCTAGGAAAAGTGAAACATGAACTAGACAGAACTTACAAATGGAACAAGGCCTCTGATGCACTATCTTAGTTGCAAGAGCATCAGAGTAGCAACAAAAGAGGACTTGGCTATGGGACTCAAGCACCAAAGTGGGACCCTAAAAGCAAGTACCTCACCCTTCCTGAGAATAAAATATGCACACACTGTGGCAAGACTGGCCATTACAATAATGAATGTAATACAAAAGTAAAGGCCTGTCAAAAGAACAAAGCCTTTGTTCAAGAGAAAAGTAAGTTGCCTGGGTGGGCAAGAAGGGGACCCAAACTAGTTTGGGTTCCTAAGACTAACCCCTGATTTCTTTTTGCAGGTCCAAGTGAAAGGAATAGCCAAATATGGTATATGGATAGTGGTTGCTCAAAACATATGACTGGGAGCATGGACCAGTTCCTTTAACTTGAGAACTTAAAAGGAGGTAATGTCTCCTTTTGAAATGGAAAGAAAGATAAGATCATTCGGGTTGGAAAGGTAGGTAAGACAGATTCTCATTCCATGGAGAATGTCTACTTGATAGATGGCTGGAAATATAGCCTAATAAGTGTGTCACAATCGTGTGACAGAGGTAACCTTTTGGCTTTCACCTCTACAAAATGCCTTGTAATTAACCTTACCACTGACAAGATTGTTTTGCAGGAAAAAAGAGTTAACAATATTTACATTGTATATTTGTCCACTCTGTCAGAGAATGAACTCACTTGCCTAAGTGTATTGGTTAATGATCCCCTCATGTGGCACAAAAAACTTGGCCATGCCAGTTTGAATCAGCTAAACAAATTAGTATCCAAGGACTTGGTGATAGGATTACCCAATATCAAGTTCAAGGAAGACAAAGTTTAAAAGGCATGTGCAAGGGGGGAGCAGGTAAGATCATCCTTCAAAACCAAGAAAATGGCAAGCACGTCCAAGTCGTTGGAACTGTTTCATATAGATCTTTGTGGTCCAATAAGAACAATGAGTAGAGGTGGAAAGACATATGTAATGGTAATTGTTGATGACTACTCTAGATTTACTTGGGTACTATTTCTAACATCTAAAGATGAAGCATTTGATATGTTTACTACTTTTGTTAGAAAAACTCAGAAATAGTTAGGAAATCAACTTGCATCCATTAAGTCTGATCATGGAACTGAATTTGAAAATGCAAAGTTTGCTAAATATTGTGATGAAAATGGTATAGATCATAACTTCTCTACCCCTAGAACTCCTCAGCAAAATAGAGTAGTTGAAAGAACGAACAGGACCCTTGAGGACATGGCTAGGACCATGCTACTTTCTAGTAAACTACCTCACAACTTCTGGGCAGAGGTTGTAAACACTGCATGTTACATAATCAATAGATGCATGACTAGACCACTTGTAGAGAAGACTCCCTATGAGTTACTTAAAGGGAGAAAACCAAATATATCCCATCTTAGGGCATTTGGTTGTAAGTGCTATGTGCACAATAATGGAAAAGACTCCCTAGGTAAGTTTGATCCCAGAAGTGATGAGGGAGTATTCTTGGGATATTCTTCACTAGAAAAGCATATAAAGTGTTTAACAAAAGAACTTTATGTGTAGAAGAAAGTTTGCATGTAGTATTTGACGAAACTAACATTCTTTCTAAGAGACAGGAACATGAAGTTGAAGCCATTGGATTGGTAAAGGACTTGACTGAAGCCTCAGCTCAAGTCAAAGTGGAACCAACAAAAGGAACAGGTGATGGAACAAGTTCGTCCATACAGGGCAACCTGACAAGGGGAACAAATAAAAGAGGAATAGAAATAAATCCCTCAAAGGAACTTGTTCATGACCCTGTTCCTCAACAACAGAACGTGGGAGAAACATTTAGTAGAAACCAGTTGGTTGTGAAACCTCACAAGTATCAAAGTTCTCATCCCATTGAGAACATTATCACTGATCCAACATCTGGAGTCAAGACTAGATCACAATTAAAGAATCTGTGTGCTTTTGATGCCTTTTTATCTCTTATTGAACCTAAAAATATTATTGAGGCTTTGCAGGATGCAGATTGGGTGATTTCTATGTAAGATGAATTCAACCACTTTGAAAGAAGTCAAGTTTGGCATCTAGTTCCAAGACCCAAGGACAGATCAGTCATTGGTACAAAATGGGTCTTCAGATTAACGGGCTGGGCTGGGCTAGCCCATTATTTTGATGGGCCTTATAATGATCAGGCCACCTCAGCCCTACGTGGGCTACGGGCCCCCATGGGCTGGCCCATTATTTTTTTAAAATATAATTTTATATTTTATCTTTAAGTTCTAACAAAAAGAAGATAATTATTTAAAACTTAAAAAAATCTTATTGGAAAAATTTCACACAACTTAACTTTTATGTTGTCCAATATATTACAGTAAACACTAAAAAAATAAAAGACAAGACCATTTCATTCACTAAAAGTCAAAACTTAAAGCAAACTATTCAATAGAACGCCAATAACGCTTATGGGATATCCAACGCATGATCTTCATCAAACACATTTGAATCCGCTTGTTAGAAGGTTGTTTTAACATCTTCACTTTTATCTACATTTACAATTCGTTTGCAATATTAATTAGTAAAATATCAAGAATAATTAAAATTTTAAAACTAATTAACGTTTCAAGACTTTTATCTTTTAATATGATGAACTTAAAACCTAAAACTTGGGATACTCTTCTTATTATTTTTTGTCATATAAATTTTTATTTTATATATTTTAAATATATATTTTTATTAGACCCACGGACCGGCCCGGCCCAGCCTCACTCAAGCCTCACGGGCCACGGGCTACGGGCTTACTCGGGCCGGGCTTAAAAGCCTCATTTTTAAATGGCCTCCAAAAATACTAGCCCAGCCCTACTAAATCACGGGCTGGGCCGGACCGGCCCAACGGACCAAGCTCATATTGACGACTCTACCCAATAGTATAATCAGTAATGGGCCTGTTCATAACATAAACCTTTACGTAATAGGATGCTTCTTTAATAGAGTTTGAAGCAAGAAGGAAGGCCATCTATCCGCTAATGACTCATTTAATCGAAATAAGCGAATTTAGGTTGATGTGAGATAAGTCAATTTTTCCCATTTTTCATAGAAAAGTGTCAGAAGCAGAAGCAGGGGCAGACCTATATGGGGAAGTGAGGGGTCACCGGAACCCGTTAATCTCGGCAAAAATACACTATATATATTTTATATCTATATGTATATACAGTAAGGACCCCTTAAATATTTTACGTGTGCTTCCTAAACAACAAAGTTGAGCAGAAGAGTTGGTTCAAGAAAGTACTCAAAGTTCCTTCACCTCTTTGATGTCCCAAGTTCGAATCATATCTCCTACAAGCTACAACTTTTATAATTTAGAGTACTTTTACTTTTTTTGAATTCAATGATTGTTTAATTAATTATTAGTCAACTAGTTATATTTTTATAACCTTTTTCTGAATTCAATTATAATTTGATACTTCTACGTAATAATAAACTTAAAACTCAATTAACCTTTTTATCAAAACCCTGGCTCGTTCAAAAGTCTGAATATTCATTTGCCTCCCCCTCCACAAATGGAGTATCAAACTCTTCTGCCTCCCTTCAATTTAGTTAATTCTTTTTCAGTTCTCTGTATCTCTTCTAAATTCGATAGTCTTATTTGGTGACGACAGCAATGGCTGAATTTGAGTCTCTTCTTCTTTGATTTTATTTGAGTCAGTTTTTGTCTATTAAAAATATTACGCTAGAAAGATATTATAAATATTTGCACTTTCGATTTATGTAAATTATACCCAGATTAGCAATTGACTCTAGCATCACTTTGAGGAGAAAGCGTTAAATTATATTTTAGGTATGTAATATACTATAGTAGTGGAGGAGAAAGGTTTTTGTTGATTCAATATTAGTTTAGTCATATTGCTTACATATGAATGGTCAATTGGAGCTGCCGATTATCGAAAACAATCTGCCTTAAAAGTGAAAATAGAAGAAAGATATTTCTTTGATTAAGAAGGAAGGATCCTTCTGTGATTGAGAAGAAACATCCTTAGGTGATTGAAGAAAATGTTATTTTGCTTGGAATTGTTATTTTTAGGATATTCTTGTTCTTATGAATTTCGATAACGTATTCTTGGCGAAGTTTAATTCTTTTCACTCAAGGTATAATTTTAAGAGACAATGTCTCTCATTTTATAGATGAGTTTGATGTGAAATCACATAATTCCCACACTGATATGAGTGGACGATGTATTTATGTTATATTAGTACCAAATTAATGATATTCGATAATATCGAACTTTGTATTTTGATGATAATTATCATAATTATTAAATTTTTATGCACTTGAATATCAAACTTTATCGCTAGCTAGTGCTTGGTGTACTAAAGATGATGCCCCGCTATGTTCAAATCCTTGGTCCGCCTCTGATTAGAAGGAATAAGCACATTTAGAACTGCGGAATTTGAAGAAATGGACTGCCCATTAGAATAGACAGAGACAGGCGATGATTAGTTATTTAGTTTAATTTCTTGGGTTTTGAAACTCTTTTATAAAAAGAATATCATATATATTTCTTTGTGAAAATATCACATTTCTATTTAACTTATCAATCACAAATTAGTCTTAGCTGATTGTGTGATGTTTTTTTTCTTTCTATTTTGCTTTAGTCAGTTTTATTTCATTTCTAGTACTTAAAAGACTCATCATGATATAATTAAACTCTTTTCTTATTCCTGATTGTAACACACTGTTGTATTGTTAATCGAATTTGTAATCATCTACTTCGAAGCTAACATAGGAGGAGATTATCTTCACTTCTCTATTTTCTATTTATATTTATTTGTATTTGATCACGCCCAACTATGTCTTATAAAAAGGACTTAGCGATCGTCGCAAATATATTCTGGTTAATAAGTGTGGAGTCGAATTCCACAGGAAATTAACCTATTAAACGCAGCTACTAGATTCGCACAAATTCACGGAATCAATTTTCAGAAATATGTAAGTAACAAATTTGATGTTTACTAACTAAATATCACGTAATGAAAATGCAATAATTAATAACTAACTACGAATGGGTTGTAGACAAGAATTGGAATGATCTAAGGTTATGATTTTTCCTATTGCCGAAATCCTTTCCGCTACCTTTTCTATTAATCTGCCTAAGTCTTCTCTACCGATCATGAGCGCTATGAGGGTCGTAATTCTCTCCCTAGTAACTATCACAATTTACTAGACATATTCTCCCGAATTACGCTAGCTGGCATTAAGTACGACTCACTCAGATCGCACCAAGGTTTTGTTATCCCTAATCCCGCATTTAAACCCTCCGTATTGATCCCTCATATACGTTAGGAGTGATATTGTTCAACAACTACCTAAATATGCACTCTCTCCCGAGTAATACACACTAAATAGGCACGGTCGATTGAGGGTCCTTCAATCAACAATAATAATAATATAGTTGAATAAATAGAGAGACTACTACGACAATTCTATATTAATGTTATAGGAAAATCATCCTCCAACAGGTTTCATCAAAACCCTAGGTTAGGAGTTTAGCTACTCATACTCGTAGTAACAATATCCCAAATGTTTTGCATAATTAAATTACAAAGAAAAAATGAAAGGATGTAAAAATCAATGATTCTAACTCCCAACGGTTGTTCCACGATCTCTCCTTGCCTCCGATTACAAAACTCCTTCAAAAGTGGCATTTTAGATCTATTTATATGTGTAGAAAAAGACCTAAATGCATCGCCAAGTTCTAGTCAAACCATAAGACGAAATAAGCCTTCAAAGTTCGAAATGTGCGCTCCTCAGACCTCGCCTCGCCTCGCGAGGCTTCACGCGAGAGCCTGCTCCCACGTGAGCTAAAGGGCTTGCCCAACCAGCTCTAACGCCTGGCTTTGCCAGCTTTCTCATTTTTAGGCTACTCACTTCTGTCTTTCTTCTTTTCAATTATTTTCGAGCACGCTTTAGACTTTGATTAATCCTTTTGCTCTACTTTCATCTCCAATTCACTTACACATAAAATAAACTTCATTAGGCACAAATAAAGTACAGTATAGTTTATAATTAAAGCATACAAATTGCAAAGTAAATAATATACTGTAAAAGATGGAATGATAGCCACACATCAGTATCCTATCTGTTAGCTTGCACCCGAAGCCTGTTTCTTGATTTGTACTTGTGTTGATGTTGATGTTGAAAAGAGTTGTACCCCATACTAAAGTGCTATAAAGTCTCTATTTAAATTAATTTTTGAATGGGTCCAATTGTTTCCACAATTAGAAAGTCTTGTTATATTGTCATTTTCCTAAATTTTGCTAAACAACTTGTGATGGGCTTAGGTAAATTGATATAACAAATCTTCCATCTCATTTGATGTGTGTGAAGGAAAATAGTGAAAGCACGATGTGTCTTCACATAAAAAGAAATTATTTGTTCTTTAAGTCAAGATATGCATTGAGATCTTAGAATATCTTTTATTCTCTTACATGATGTTACCGTTACAGTACAATTAATATATATATATATCTTCTGTTACAAATAAGCAAGCATAAGCTTAGATGGTTAAGATTCCCTCTTTGCACAGCTAGTCAATTTTCGCTATAGAGTACTTTATAGACTAAATTGGAAATAAATAATTCTACTGGTGAATATTAAAATATTCAGAAACTAGCTACCAATTATATTTGCTACTTGTAATTCTATTAAATTGGGAGAAAATATTAAAATTTTAGTTAAAAATTAGTATTTCTTTGACTCTTGAAAAGTGAAAGTGACCAATCAAAAAGAGAGTGCTATCGTTTACCTTGGAATAAATCTACGACAATGGTGGACAATAAATTTGAAAAATGCTTTCTGTCACTTGATTTAAAGTATGGAAGTGTAAGTTAAAAAATATATTTTATACCACTAAGAAATTTCCAACTAGTTTTAAATTACAGAATCATTGAATTTAATGCTACAAAAGAAACTCTTTAATATAGTTGTTACCCAAGAATAAATGAACCCTTGAATTGCCTATAATTGGATTAATTCTCGGGGAATAAATTAATTTATCTTTTAAGTTAAATTTTAGATATTCATTTCTATTTTTTAAAATTTTAGATATTCGTATATTAGACGAAAAATACTATAAGGCACAATTTTTTCATCTTCATATGACTAAAATATATATTTCTAATATGTCCTGTAAAATCTACTTAGTTCGAATCTGAGAAACCAAAAGCGACAAAATTTTTAGGGAGAGAGTGTTTACGGATGTAAGTTCATGTACATATTAGTATATTACTCTATGTTGTACTTTTTGTGCCATAAAACTCTTGCTACGTGAGTTCCTTTATTTCGAAAAAATGACATTTTATAGCCGCTGTAAAAATAATAACCGAAAAAATATATAAAATTTATATATATATATATATATTCGGAATGTTATTCAGGGGCGGATTCATATAAGATCAAGAAGGTTCATCTGAACCCGCTCTGTTGAAAAATAAAAATGTACATATAGGTATATTTTACCTTTCTTCTAGCAAATGCACTACAACACTAATATCATTTTTGTAGACCCAGCTTAGCACAAAAACATTGTCTAGCCCCGGGCAAAGTGGATTCAATATTTCTAGAATACCTGAGTTCAAAATAAATTAGCCCAATTTTGGGCATTCTTTTTTCCCTATATACATATGACATAGGAAAACTTCTACTACTCCTACATTACTCTTTTTTTTTTTCCTGCATACATACAATATAGGAAAGTTTCTATTTCTCCTTTTTACACTTGTATATGGTCAAAATCACGTGCCTCTGATTTATAGACCCGAGTTCGGGCGAGATCGAGTTCGAGACCGGCCGATCAGACTTGAGCTCGAAGACAGAGTGCGATGCCCGGAGATGAGAGTTCAAGAATACCGAGGCCAAGTGTGCTCGACCCCGAAATAGCACCGTTATGAGTTTAAAACAGAATGAGCTAGATTCCTGCCACGTCCCCAAGACCATGGCACAAATTCCGGAATAAGAATGTACGATTTCGTACTACGCAATTAGACAGATGCACCAAGAATATTCCTTAATGTAAAAGGAAATATACCTTATTTAGGGATTCCCCTATTATATAAAGAGGACCGCAATAATTTGTAACATCACATTATCAATTAGCAAAAAATATACTCTCTACCTTTTCGCCTACTGTTCATCAACATTGTCCTTTAATCTCTATTGTTCTTACTTTAATTTTCTTACTTTATTGTTCTTAGCTTGTCTCGAGGTCACTACCGTCAAGTAATATTGGTTTGATTCACTTATTTTTTTTTATTTTTACTTCATATTTTTTGATTATTAATTAGTATTAAATTAAATCACATATCTTTAAAATCACAAATCAAATTTAATTGTTACTCGTATTTTCGAGATAAACAGTTTGGTGCCCACTGTGGGGCTAAAGATAATAGTGATTATTTCTTTACTGATTCTCGTTACACACGTTATCTTTACACTTTTTCTTTTCAAGATTTTCTGATTTTAAACATGTCTAGCACACAAAACGCACATGTTCATGACAAGGAAGGTCTTGGAGAAAACAACAACGCAGGGGTCGGTGTACCACTGATAAACCCAGGGGAAGTCCCAAATATGGAACCAGTTGATGTTAGTTCGCACACGCTTTGAATGCAGATCTAGGCGCGAACCCCGAAGGAAATATACACAAGGAAGCCCGATCTGGTGGCCAAAGAACACAAGGAATGGGAGATGGGGGAGTTAGCCTCCAAGTGACATTAGAGATGCTGCAAGCTCAGCAAATCGTCATCGCTCAACTTTAGAGTCAGAATAAAACTCCAAATACAGCCGAACCAGTAAACACTCGACGTACTGAACCAGCGCTAGAAAGGCCCGATGAAAGTGGCTCAGGGACTGACCCCACGATTTTGAGGATGCTCGAAGAGCTAATCAAGAGGATCGAGTCCGGGGAAAAGAAACTTCAAGACAATGATAAAAAAGTGGTGACCTATAACTCCCGTGTAGACAAGATACCGGGGGCACCTCCCGTTTTGAAAGGTTTAGACGCTAAAAAATTCATACAAAACCCATTCCCTCAGAGTGCGGCTCTGATGCCCATTCCCAAAAAAATTGCATGCCCAATATACCCAAATATAATGGAACAACCAACCCAACGAGTATATCACTTCATACACTTATGGAATCAAAGGAAATGATTTGAATGAAGATGAGATCGAATCAATCTTGTTAAAAATACTTTGGAGAAACGTTGTCGAAAGGAGATATGATTTGGTATCACAACTTAGCTCCTAACTCTATTGACTCGTTTGCTATGTTAGCAGATGCCTTTGTAAAAGCACACGCTGGGGCCATAAAGGTGGCCACAAGAAAATCAGATGTCATCAAAATAAAACAAAGGAACGACGAGATGTTAAGGGAGTTCGTGTCCAGGTTTTAGATGGAAAGAATGGAATTACCACCAGTCTCCGATGACTGGTCAGTACAAGCTTTCATGCAAGGATTAAATGAAATGAGCTCGATCGCGTTTCGGCAAACAGAACTTGATCGAGTATCCAGTTGTGATATGGTCAGATGTGCACAATCACTACCAGTCAAATATCAGGGTCGAGGATGACCAGTTGGGAGCCCGCTCGGGTTCAGTTCATCCTAACAAATTCGCAGCCAAGCCCTCGAGGGACACAGATAGGGAATCAAGATTCAACAAAGAACGGTATCAGCCATATGCCGATCGAAGGAACAATGGCTAGGGTTGGAACGCTCCCCGGAACAATTGGAGAAATGATCGAGGCCAAAGCTCTCGGGGACTCACAAGTAAGAGTGGGTTCGATAAGCATATCGGCCCCATCGAGGATCCTCGATTATCAGAATACAACTTCAGCGTAGATGCGTCAGGGATTGTCTAAGCTATTGGGAGAATCAAAGACACCAAATGGCCCAAGCCTATACACATCGATCCATCTCAAAGGAACATGTTGATACCCAATTTTTTCTCATATATTTTAAACACATATATATACTTTCAAAATAGCACATATGCAAATATAAGCATGCATAAATATTTTTATAATTTTTCTATAGTTTTAAAAGCTTCAAATCAATTTATTTTTTCTCTTGTTATTATATAAATGTCCAATAATTATCCTTCAAATTACTTTTGTGATGATTTAGCCATATAAATTCAATATTTATGCCAACATAGTGTTTAAATATTTTTAGTGTATTTTTGTAATTACATTTACATTTTTAGGCTAAATTGCACATCTTTGCAATAATAGCCCATAGTAATGTATAATTACATTATTTATATTAAAATGGTCTTTTGTATTTTTCAAATATTAAATAATATTTTAAATCATTTTAGTACACAAAGATATTTTTGGTACTCATTGATTATTTTTTATAAACTATTTAGTTATTAAAAGTGGCTATTTAAAATCTGGCCCTATTTTATTTCAATTTCGGTCTTAATTTAACCCAATACCTAGCCCAATTTTTTAACCTAAACCCAACCAGCCCAAAACTTAACACCCGACCCAGCCCAATCTCATTTAATCTTCTCTGTTGATCATAGAGATCAACAACCACAACCAGCCCCTTACTTTTTTAGTTCCAAACGACCCCCAAACCCTCTCATTTTCTCACCAACCGCCGCCCTGAAATCCCCTCCTCTCTCAAATGGTCTTAAACCTAACCCTAATTGGACCTCGCCGTCACTCATCTATGGCTATCTATGGTGGCTTCTCACCACCCCTAGGTCTCTAGTAGCCTCTCTTGTACTAGTATCACCATCTCCAGGGTCCTCACGGGACCAAGGTTAGTTTGCTCGCATCTATGGCCATTTCTCGCCTATTTCGGGTTGTCCTAGTTTGATTCTGAGTGAGATATTCCTATATCTATGGGTTTTCAGGTTTGCTTCTTCATCTCTGTGATTGTTCTTCTTGAAACCCTAATTTCTTTCTTCTTAACTTCTTAGATATGTATAGATCTGAGATGGTTTGGACCTATTTCATATGAGTTTTACAAGAACCTTGTGGTTTTTACAAGAATCGTATGATTTTCGAATGATTTTTCATTTTTTCTAAACTAGGGTTTCCGGAAAATTCTTTTTCCAAAATATTTGGTAATTTTGAGTGTTTAATCTTCTCTTTCCTACATGTTCTAACCAATTTTGTAGGGCTTGCTTTGATCCTAACTTGTTTATACTAAAAAGCCCTAATTTTCGACACTCTTTTGTTTGGTTTCTGAGTTACCTGTGTGATGCCCCTGTCCTTGCTTTTGTTCTGTGATTTTTCTTTAGCCAATTAGATATCTTATGATTTTCTTATCCTAATATGCCTCTATTGAGTTTTTTTGGTTCAATTCTTCTACTGACTCTACATGTCTATGTTCATCCTGGCTATTTATGGTAAACCTATAATAATGGCTGTTTTGAATTCTTGATTTACCAATTTGCTTCATTTAAAACTGTGTGTTGTTTCCTAACTATTCCTTCCTTGCCTATTTGAATTGTCTGCGATATTTGCCGACTATTTACATGATTTTCTCTTTTAATTAAACCCTGGATTATTATGAAGTTCTTATTTTGGCATGATTGAACTCTTCTCCTTAACAAAATCTTTGATTCTTACTGCTTTACTCGGTTTGATTGAACTTCTTGCCTTAATTAAGTTTCTCTTGCCTTATTTGTTATTTGCTGACTTTTGCCAATTATTTCCTTAATTGAACTCCCATTCATTCACCCCTTATTACCTTACTTGATTTTCTTCCTTAAAATATATGTCATGCTTTTACTGTTGATTGATTATCCCTTGATTAAAGGGAAGACTTACTAATTTTACATGTGATTGATTCCATAAATTTTCCTAATTGCTACTTAATTGATTCCTTAACTTATTTTTTTTAACTCTTGATTACAATATAAACTCCTTCCTATTCTCACTTTTGACAACGAACAATAGTTCAAAAACTATCACTTTACACTCTAAAGAGGCTCTACCTCTCTTTGCTACTTGTGATCTCTGTTGTTCTAGCCGGCTACAAGCCAGGGCTGGAAATTGCACAGTACCGTTCACATATTGTGTTTTTTCATTCTTTAACTAGGTATTCTTCTGATTAATTTAAAGAATCAAAACCTATGTGTTTACTTACTACTTTAGTTCATGTGGCCTGAGTCCATTCTTGCTTTTGTTTACTGCCTACCTATCATGCCTAATACTGCCTATTCAAACCTATGATTAGTATGTTTTCACTTTAATTGCTTGTTTGTTATTTTGTTTCACATATCTACATATGAAACTAAGCATGTTTGACTGACTTCTGTTTATATAGCATGCCTAGACTCTACCTTTGTGTAATTAGCATGCCTTCACCTGTTAATACTTACCTAGCACCTTAGTCTTTGCTTGTTCTGCCTCACTCCTGCTTAGTTAATTACGCTCCCTAGAATGGATTCAACATATTTCTGTTGTGATCTTTACTACATGACATGCATTCTACCTACTAGTTATATAGAAACCCCTCAAAACCCTATGTGTCATGTTGTCTGTGTAATACTTACCTAGCACCTAAGTCTTTGCTTGTTCTGCCTCACTCCTGCTTAGTTAATTACGCTCCCTAAAATGGCTTCAACATATTTCTGTTATGATCTTTACTACATGACATGCATTCTACCTACTAGTTATATAGAACCCCCTCAAAACCCTATGTGTCCTGTTGTCTGTGTGCTCCATTAAGGTGTAATCTCTATGTTCCTAATCCCTCTTCCCTTGTGTGAAAGTTGCTTGCCAAAGTTACTTCTTAAATCTTGTTTGTTCTCTATCTTGTGTTCTGATTGCAGAATTGTTTCTTTACACTTTCCCTCAAATTATTTTATCACTAGTGGTTTTCAAAAGTTCTTTTAAGTCCCAATATTTTTCTATTAAACTCTTTCAAACTATTATGCACTTCCACTTACTCTTAGAATACTAGGTTATATTCCTTTGATATGTGTATTGCCTTGAGACCCCTGAGATCTCTCTGAACTCTGGCATGTCAGGGTTGGAATTTCCACATTGCACCTAAATCAGTTATTATTTGATCAAGGTCTAGGTGTAAGCACTACCCGAGATCCTTGAGATCCTTAGGGAACTCTGACGCACCTAAACATGGAATTGGCTATGAACTTTGGCATTTGAGACTATTGGAGGCTTGAAAATCATTTGGGCCTACTGCAGGCTCCCTATAGATTAATTTATGTTCTATTTATGTAGTTTTTTTTTCAATTCATTGATCTGTAATAATTATTGTAAACAAACAGTGGAGTGTTTAGTGAAAAAGGGAGGATAGTATATATTGTGGGTAAAATTGGGTAGATATCATGCATATAGGGTCCATGTTGATTAAAATGTGTGTTAGATAACATGCCTATAGTATTTGCTTAGGTTTACAATAAGTTCTGTTTGCTTTACTTCCACAATTAGAAGTCATGCCTATAGGGTCTAAATCAGCTTTTAATACCTATATATCATGACAATAGGAGTTAAAATCAACTTTAATAGAAATCATGCCTATAGGAGTTAAAATCAGCTTTAAAAGAAATCATGCCTATAGGGGTTTCACTTTGGTCAAATGAATTCTGCTTGATTCTCATCATGTTTAATTAGAAACCATGCCTATAGGACTAAAACCAGTTTAGTAAGAAAAATCAGTTTAATTCATGTTTGTTTATTCTGAATTGGTTTAATTAACTAATATGTCCACTTCTTCAACAAGTTTCAACGATGCCTTAGATAATATTGCTAGAAAGTATGCCTATAAGATCCAAACTGCCGTCTAAAATTGTTTGCTGTTTAGTTACATTCTTAATCAATAATAGATATCGTGCTCCTAGGATATCCTTGTTAAACGTCTAGGCAAGCCTGTAAGGCGATTAAAATTCTGCAAATGATAAAACTGCGCCTTGTTATTTGATGTCCACATTCAATAGGTTTAAAAGAACCAGTAGCAAGTAGGATTCAGTTCTTTGACACTTTGGTCATAATTCAATACTGTATAATCTGTGCTCACCTAGATATCACGTTCTAGGGTTTTCTCTCAAATACTTGAAAATGTTGTTTGAGACGCGCACTTGCTTGTTATGTTCGTGGAGGTAAATGTGAGCCTTTAGTTATGCCCTCTTTAAATGCAGTCCTAATTGTTTTGATTGACGCCTAGACTTTTCTCTGTTATATACCTTAGGATGGTCTAGAACTACCTAAAATTAGAGGTTCTAAATACCTCCATGGCCACGAGGAAGGGACGAGTAGTGCACGCATAGGATATCTATCAAGGTTGCTAGAACGCTTTAGGATATGACCAAGGGGAGGGAATCAAGTAGTAAGAATATGATGACTAATCGCTAATGTCATGTGTAGCCCCTCATTGAAGAGTGATTATCGGGCATTGTGTGGGTATGATCATGTAGGCTAACTAACCTAGGACCTTTTTCCCAACTCCCGTTGTTTCAACAAATTTACTTTATATATGTGCAACTTGTTCATGTCTTTTCCCTTTGTTTCATTACTTGAATCATACATGTTCTTAAAAATGTCAAAACATGCCTTTACTAGCAAGTATGTGTTAAAACTATTTATTTGTTAAAAGGACTAATTCACATAAGTATAAGTTTGACCGGGACCCACCGTTGTGGACCGCGAGGGGTGCCTAACACCTTCCCCTAAAGTTTATTTCGAGCCCTTACCCTAAATTTCTGGTAATGCAAACTAGTCTAAGAGTTAATCGCTCTAGGTGCCCTAACGCACCATAATTATTATGTGGCAACTCTTCAAATACCCAACTCCTAAAAGGAAACGAGTTATTTCCCCCATGAACGTCGAAATCCGGACTTCCCCGCGAAGGAGGAAAAAATGGGGCGTGATAGAACCCGAACTCAAGTATCATGGCACATATGGTCATAGAACGAAAGATTGCAGGCAGCCAAGGGAAGAAGTGGATCGGTTGTTTAACGAGGGCCACCTCCGAGAATTCCTAAGTGATCAGGATAATAATAATTTCAAGGAAAGATATGAAAGGAGAAATGAGCAAGAAGAACCACAACATGTAATCCACATGATCATTGGAGGAGTCGATATCCCTCAACGACCTCTGTCGATCATGAGAAAAAAATGGATTCGGAGCTATGTGCCCGAGGACATTCTATCACTCTGCGACGAAGAAGCAGAAGGCGTATCTGAGCCTCACAATGATGCCCTGGTAATCTCTATCCTTTTAAATAAAATTCAAGTTAAACATGTTTTAGTAGATCCAGGTAGCTCAGCGAATATAATCATATCGAGGGTCGTTGAGTAACTCGACCTACAAAATGAGATTGTACATGTATCCTAGGTCCTCAATGGCTTCAACATGGCAAGAGAAACAATAAAAAAAGAGATTATCTTGCCAGTAAACGTTGTCGGGATCATACAAGACACCAACTTCCATGTCATCGAGGGTGACATGAGGTACAACGTACTCCTCGGGAGACCATGGATACACAACACGAGGGTAGTTCCTTCAACTCTTCAGCAGATGATGAAGTTACCGACAGAGGAATGAGTGAGAGCAGTCTACGGAGAGCAGCATGCTGCAAAAGAGATGTTTGTGATTGAGGAAGTGATGCTGATACCAGAATCTTTAACCTCAGAGAAATCGAGCATCCAAGGTAAGCAGGCGATCAAATAGCTATCACCGCCCCAGCCTCGATGAAGATGTAGCAACAGATATGACATGGATTCTACTGGAAAACACCACGCATCGACTAAAAATCCTAGGTTCGAACCGATGGAGCAAAAAAGGAGGCCACAATCTGAGGTAAAGCATGCTTTCGTAAAAGACGAGGTAGCCAAACTTCTTAAAATAGGATCTACTCGGTAGGTAAAGTACCCCGAGTGGTTAGCCAACGTAGCTGTAGTTCTTAAAAAAGGAATCAAATTTGGAATGTGTGTTGGTAACTTTAACAAAGCATGTCCAAAAGATCTTTTCCCTTTGCCAATCATCGATCGTATGATCCATGCCACGACTGGCCACGAGACCCCAACTTTTCTCGATGCCTACTCCGGGCACAACCAGATTCTGATGAACACGGAGGACCAGTAAAAGACGTCATTTATTACTAAATTTGGAACTTATTGTTACAACGTAGTGCCATTCGGGCTAAAGAATGTAGGAGCTACATACCAACGCCTAGTTAACAAAATGTTCAAAGAACAAATAGGAAAAATAATAGAAGTCTATATTGATGATATGTTGTTTAAATCCCTACGAGGACCGCTTAGTTCACTTGAAGGAAACATTCATAATTTTGAGGAAATATAATATGAAGCTTAACCCGGAGAAAAATGCCTTCAGAGTTAGGCACTAAGGCCACCCTATTTCTCTAGTATATGGCTCAGAGGCCCTCATCCCCATTGAGGTTGTAGAACCCAGTGCCACGTTTTGACATGCATCAGAGGAGTCAAATCACGAGGCCATAAATGCTAGCCTTGAGTTATTAGATGAAAAGCAAGAAGCGTCGCTTGTTCGGATGGCCGCGCAGAAGAAAAGGATCGAAAGATACTATAATAGAAGGACCAACCTTCGACACTTTGGAATCGGGGACTTAGTTCTACGAAAGATCACCTTCAATACTCAAGATCCTAACGAAGGGAAACTAGGACCGTACCGAGTCCTCGGAGTTGTCAGTAAAGGATCTTACAAAATTAGCACGATGGAATGTGAACAATTGCCAAACAATTGAAACATATCATTACTCAAACGTTACTACTGCTAAGGTATGACTTTATCCTTTTGTACATTTGAGTTTAAAACTAACTTGTTGCAGATTTTTTATTGAAGCTATCAAAGGCAGGCGATCTCGAAGACACCCTTTTTACACGAAGGCCTTAGGTTTTAAAGCATGTGTTACACTCTTTTTCCCTTAGATTGGATTTTGTCCCAAATGGGTTTTACCGGCAAGTTTTTAACGAGACAACAATTATGTGCTACCTAAGGAGAACTCAACAGTATCTAAGGCTTCTTTTCAATCAACTTTGAATACTGAGGGCTGTGAGCATGTGATTTTTGCCCTCTATGAATTACTCTTACAGAATCCCAAAGAAATAGATTTTCTTTTAATTATTTGCCACTTTCAGGAATTTTTGTGGAATTTTCTTAATTATTTGCATTTTTCTGTGCATGTTAATTTCTGTTTAATTCATGAAAATACAAAAAATACTCTGCATTTGCATTTAGTATCTATTTTTACATTTTAGGTTAATTAGTAAATTGGTTGTTTTATAAAAATATAAAATAGCGAAAATAGCTTGTTTTTACATTTTTCCCATTTAAGTTAGAATTAAGTATGGTTTATAATTGCTATAATTAACTAATTAGCTTAATTTCACACTTTTAGATAATTTAGGATTTTTAATTTTTAGGATTGTGAGCACGTGATTTTTGCCCTAAGCAAATTATTCCTAAAGTTTCAAAATTAAATAATTTTACAATTTTTAATAATTTTATTGCATTTTTCGTATTAATTGGTTGCATAATAACTCATGTTAAAAGTATAAAGAATATTCATTTTAACAATCTAAAGAAAATCACAAAATAGTTCATTTTAGCATTTTATTGTTTTAATTGGAAATTACTACAAAATAGTTATTAAATAATTTTAGATTTTAATTAGTATAATTGTTAGTTTAATCTCTCAATTTTATAAAATCAAGAAAATACAAAAAATATATATGATATATTACAATTTAAAAATGAATACAAAAAGCAAAAGAAATAAGAAGAAAATAAATAACAAATAAAGGAGTGCCTGAAATTGGGTTTCTTATTTGAAATTTACCTGGCCCAAATCAAAGTCACAGCCCAACCCACGCTCAAGCCCAACCCACACCTAAA
>MU702623.1:22980-46298 GCA_026770625.1 Nicotiana glauca | reverse complement strand
ATAAAAGCGGATTATTAATAAAAGCACATAAAATGGAATATATATGAAGATCTGATAAAAACAAATACAACAGTTAAGCGACCGTGCTAGAATCACGGAATTCGGGAATGCCTAATACCTTCTCCCGGATTAACAGAATTCCTTATCTGGATTTTTGGTTCGCGGACTATTAACAAAGTCATATTTTCTCGATTCGGGATTCAATCGGTGACTTGGGACACCATTAATTTCCCAAGTGGCGACTCTGAATCTAAATAAATAAATCCCGTTCCGACTGTCCTTAAATTGAAAAAACTCCTTCCTTTTATTATATCCCTTCACGGGTGTAGTAATTCGGTAAAAAGGAGGTGTGGCAATCCCTACCACAGATTGAAATAATATCTCTGATCATGACATTTGAGGCCAAAACATCTGGCCTGGCCGGAAAAGCATAGAATCTGGCTGGAGCGCTAGCTGGCTAGCCTTCACTTGACTAAACAGTAGCTGGCTGACCTCCCCCTCCTTGGACTCCACCTTTAGGATGGCCTATATCATGCACTCCACCTCTGGGTGGTCGAAAAGCCGGTGCTAAAATCAAGATGGGTAGAATCTCCTCATGTGACCCTGCTGCACTGCCTTGCCCCGAAACCTGGGTAGAATCTCCTCATGTGACCAAGATGTTCGAACTCGAAGCAGCCCCTCAGTACGGTGATCTGCTACCCTGATGTCTGACCCTGATGGCATGTAGACCCACTAGAAGAAGCCTGAATAGCCGGTGGGCTTTATGAACTCTCCGACATGGCACTAAAATAGGACCTTTAAGAACGCTGGTGGCCTGAGTACCCACTGGAAGAACCCTGGATGGCTGGTGAGCGGTAAGAACTTTCTAGTATGGTTCCGAAATAGGGTCGCACCAGATCACCCTGAGGAGATGATGGTGCTGAATATGTGGGCTTGCTATGCTTACCCCTCCCAAACTAACCTCTACCCTTTGCCGGGACACCTCTAAACTCTCTAGAGAAATAGGTCATCTTGTCCTGCTGTGTCTACTCTCTACCTCTCTAATGGTAGCCCTAAATCCTCTGAGTAATCTCCACTACCAACTAATAAAAAGTCCGCATCTCAACCTCTCGGTCCATATTGGCCCTAATACCAAAGTGTAACCCCACAACAAACCTCCGCACACTCTCTGCATCGGTAGGAAGTATCATAAGTGCATGGCGAGACAAAACTCAGAAAAGCTCACCTTATAATCGATCATTGACATCTGACCTATGATGCCTCGAGGTTGGGGGCAAGATCGGCACCCAGTGCCTTACCTATCCTTGCGTACCAACTTGCGGCACAGGAATTCTGGACATATAATGTCATACTTTAGCTAGGGTCCACATAACAAGACAATTTGCAAAGCAAAGTATAAAGCTGAATAGAGACTAATGCTGACTAAATGTCAACATAAAGCTGGGCCAGAAAGGCCTTCGTAACTGCTATAACTGACAAGCCAACAAATATACGTACAGGGCCTACAAGCCCAATATACTGCACTAACTAACAACATATGTCTACAAGCCTCTACTGATAGATATACTGTGATCGAAATAGGGCCCCGACAATACCCATAACCTATCTACATATATACATAATATATACACAAAACTTCTAGACCCGGCAACTCCGATGGATAGGGAGCTTACCGATAAAGCTGAACTCGGGCAATACCTACCGGGGAGGTCTACCCGTCAGTCTGTCTGAACCTGCACACATGAAATGTAGCGCCCCTAAAAAGGGACGTCTGTATGAAATAATGTATCGAGTATGTAAGGCAGTATACAACAAGCTGACACTGAATTAATAATCTGAACATATGCTTACCTGCTGATACTGACTCAATTCTCTCAATCTAGTAAGTAAAATAGCTGTCCAGCACTATAAGGCTATATATATATATATATATATATATATATATATATATATATATATATGCGCTCCACCATAGTAGGCTCGCTCAGGCGCTCGGCCATACTAAGCTCTGTATCTCAGCAAACTGGGCTTGCTCACAGGCGCTCAGCCATGGTAGGCTCGGTATATAATTTACCATCTGATCCAAGGTTTCCCAATAAGGGCTTTCCCATTGATTATAGCTCGATGGTAATGAAAATACTTTAATACTGTATACATAAACTCTCTATTCTCTTGATTGGAAGATGGAAATACTCAATTGAAGATGAAGTCTAGATATGGAGATTATTGTAACTTAGAAAGCTAGAAAAATGTAACTAACTTACGAGACTAGTAAAATATACGTAAATTCCGGGATACGAATTGCTCTTTTTACCTCGTTATCAAACTTGTACAATGATGAGATCATGAATAATGAAATAAGGACTTAGCCTTAACAAACCTGAAGTGGGGAAAAATACGCATGATGTTCTTGAAAAAAGTTGTACTGTACTCCTTTAGAATCACAAAATTTTACTTCGCTACAATTCTATAAATTTTCATTGGACTGTTGAAGATTTACAACGCTCAACCCTAACCCACATTACTCAATGTATAAAATCTGATTTGGAGTGATTTTTGAGAAAAGAAAGTTGAAGAGTTATCAAAATGCTCACGTTCTTCAACCTTGATTAAATCCTTGTTTTGGAAATTATTGGAATGGAATTGAATGCAAGAAAAATGCTCCCGTTCTTCAACCTTGATAAAAGTCTTGTTTTGGGAATTATTGGAATGGAATTGAATGCAAGAAAATGCTCACGTTTTCTTCTGATTGTGAGGTCATTGGTATATTAGGAATGAGGTTTTGGAATGATTGTAGTATTGTTTTGATTTTTGAAAGATATTTGAAATTGAAGTGATTTGGGTAACACATCCTTTTGCCAACTATCAAGAGTGACTAAGAGTCATCTCTTTATGAAGTGGCATGCTGCCACGTGGGGATGGGTTTAATTAGGTAATGTCCCGTTATCTAATAATTAATCAATTACTCGCATAATTAAAAATTATCTCAAATTACTTAAGATTCTACTTATTATTATTACACTTTATACATCATACTAACATGTCATACGGTACCCTGTATGGTACTAGTCATAAATATCAGGGGATTATCGCTCGGCCCATAGTTTATTCCAAATCGACAAACTTCAACGAAACTCATTTGTTTTTAATTTGTGTACCCTTTATCCTTCATGGCATTCACTTATTGCTGTTTATAAATAGCATAAATATGCTAACCTCAAGATAATTTCATCCCCGAGTCTACGTCAATTAACTTAAGATGAAACTTTAACATACAAAAAATGCAGTATGTAACATCCTTCCTCCTTTAGAAACATTCGTCCTCGAATGTTTACTCTTAGATAGCAACACTTGGCTTCATACAACTATTCATTATAAATTCTGAGAGTCAAAATGAGAGCTTACCTGATGATCTAGTTGCCTGAGTAGAGTTGTACTGAGGTATCCCACCATGATCCATATCTGCAGTTTGAAATAGGTGTGGGTATTTAGACTTAATTTCTTCCTCCATTTCCCACGTCATCTCTTTTACATTTTTACTTCTCCATAAGACTTTCAAGAAAGCTACCTCCTTATTTCGTAGCTTGCGGATTTGTCAGTCTAGGATGGCAAATGGAATTCCCCGTATAACAAGTGCTCTGTAATCTATACATCATCTGTGGGTACCACTCGGGTAAGATTGCTAATGCACTTCCATATCATAGATACATGAAAAACCTGATGAATAGACTCCAATTCCTAAGGCAATTCTATCTCATAAGATACTTCTCCTACTCTCTGAATGATCGTATATGACCCAATATACCATGGTCTAAGTTTGCCTTTCTTGCCAAACCTCATCACACTGTTCATAGGTGATACCTTTAAGAATACCTAATCATTAACCCTAAACTCTAAATCTCATTGCCACATATCAGAATATGACTTCTGATGGCTCTGAGATGTTAACAGTCACTCCCATATAAGCTTTAATTTTTCTATGGCCTACTGAACCAGATCTGGCACATGTAACCCAGGTTCTCCAACATCAAACCACCCTATAGGAGATTTGCACTTACGCCCATACAAAGCCTCGTATGGAGCCATTTGGATACTGGAGTGGTAGCTGATATTATATACAAACTTGATAAGAGGTAGGTGTTCATCCTAACTTTTTTTAATATCCAGCACACATGCTTGTAACATATCCTCGAACGTTTGAATTGTGTGCTCGGCTTGTCCATTAGTTTATGGATGAAAACCTGTGCTAAGATTCATCTGAGTCCCTAGACCTTTCTGAAATGACCTAAAAAAATGTACTGTAAACTGGGCCCCACGGTTAGATATAATTTATATTGGTACTCTGTGTAGTCGCACTATCTCTTTAGTATAAAACTTTGCATAATCTTCTACTGTATATATAGATTTAAACAGTAGGAAATGAGCTGATTTCATGAGCCTATCGACTATCACCCATATGGAATCAAACTTACATTGAGAACGAGGTAAACTTGTGATAAATTCCATGTTTATAGTCTGCATTATTCCTCCAGGCTTCTGGTGCTCTATCTTCACCTACTGACAACTAGGACACTGAGTGACATGCTCAATAATGTTCTTCTTCATATCGTTCTACCAATACACGTCCTTGGTGTCATGATACATTTTCGTTAGCCCAGGATGAATGGAATACCATGAATAATGTGCCTCTGACATAATTCTATCTTGTGGCCCTACTACATCTGGAACACACAGACGACCCATGTATCTGAGAACCCCATCTCCCCTGAGCTCTAACAACGCCTTCTTCTACTATAGAACTCTCTCTCTCAACTTTACCAACTTTGGGTCCTCATACTACCTCTCCTTTACTTTAGTTATGAGAGATGATTTTGCAGTATCTTTGAGCACAACTCCACAATTGCCAGAGTCTACTAACCGAACCCCTAAACAAGCCAATTGATGAATCTCTCTACTTAATTGTCTTTTCTCGGCCTGTACATGAGCTAAGCTACCCATGGATCGACGACTTAAGGCATATGCTACAACATTAGCTTTCCCTGAATGGTAAAGAATGTTAACATCGTAATCTTTAAATAACTCAAGCCATCACCTTTGTCGCAAATTCAACTATTTTTGCTTGAAGATATATTGCAGGATTTTATGATTTGTGAACACATCAACATGAACACCATATAAATAATGTCGCCATATCTTAAGTGCATGGGCAACCGCAGCTTATTCGAGGTCATAGGTCGGATAATTCTGCTCATACTTCCTTAACTGCCTTGAAGCATACACAATTACTTTCCCATATTGCATTGTGACACATCCTAACCCGACAACTAAGGCATCAAAATACGTGGCATAACCATATGAACCCTCTGGAAGTTCTAGAACTGGCACTGAGGTCAACCTGTTCTTAAGCTCTTGGGAACTTTACTCACAAGCCCCTGTCCACTGAAACTTAGTTGCTTTATGTGTCAACTTCGTTAATAGTGCTGAAAGAGAAGAAACACCCTCTACAAACCATCGGTAGTATCTTTCTAAGCCTAGAAAGCTATAAACCTCTATCGGAGTGCTAGGTAGGCCAGGATTTCACAACCTCAGTCTTCTGATTGTGTACCTTTATACCACCATCGGATACAATGTGCCCAAATAATGCTACAAACTTCAACCATAACTCACATTTAGAAAACTTAGCATACAATTTATTATCATAGAGCGTGTGGAGTACCGTTCGCAGATGGTCCATATGCTTATCCTCTAAACGTGAATAAATTGGAATATATCATCAATAAAGACTATCATGAATAAATCCAAATATGGCCGGAATAGGCTATTCATCAAGTCCATAAGTATGGAAGGTGCGTTCGTCAACCCGAAGGACATGACAAGGAACTCAAAGTAACTATATCGGGTCCTAAAGGCTGTCTTAGGAATATCTTTCTCCCGAACTCTGACCTAGTGGTATCCTGACCTCAAGTCTATCTTTAAAAATCATCTAGCCCCCCTGGAACTGATCAAACAGGTCATCAATCCTTGGAAGTGGATACTTATTCTTTATAGTTACCTTGTTTAGCTACCTATAAGTAATACACATCCTCAGCGAGCCATCTTTTTTCGACCCTAACAATACCGATGCACCCCAAGGTGAAGTACTGGGCCTGATGAAACCCTTCTCCAGCAAATCTTTTAACTGCTCCTTCAACTTCTTCAATTCGGCAGGTGCTATTCTATACGAAGGGATGGATATTGGGTGAGTTCCCAAAAGCAAATCGATGCCAAAATCAATCTCTTGCTCTAGGGGAATACCTGTAAGTTCATATAGAAGTAGATTTGCGTACTCCTTTACTACCGGAATAGAGTAAAGTGTAGGGATCTCCGCATCTACATGCCTAACTCACACAATATGATAAATTCACAATTTGGCGATATCTTCCTCGCCTTAAATTAGGAAATAAACCTACCTCTGGGTGTCGTTGTATTACCTACCCATTCCAGTAATGGCTTACCCCAAAAATGAAATTTAGCTATCTTTGCTCGACAATCAATTGTGGCATAGCAAGTTGCTTACCAGTCCATGCCCATGATAGCATCAAAATCCAATATCTCCAGCATAACTAGGTCGGTAGAGGTATGATGACAACAAACTGACACTGTACAACCTCAATGAACCCATCTAGCAATAAGTGATTCTCCGACCAGTGTAGATAACGCAAAATAATCACTTAGTATTTCAGGCAATATACCAAATTTCCTTGCAACAAATGGGGTAATACATGATAAAGTAGATACTGGGTCTATCAAGGTATAAACATCGTGTGAGCAAATGGCCAACGTAACTGTCACAACATTTGGTGAGGACTCTTGGTTCTGTAGACCTACTAGCGCATAACTACAATTTTGCTTACCACATGAACTGGAACATCTACCTCATGCCTCACCCTCTATAGCCGAAGGCTGAGACTCGCGCCTTGAAGGATCCACGAACATAGGTGATCCTATTGCTGAATTCACTAGTTGTGCCATACCCCTAGAATATCTATTCGGGAAATCTCGCATCATATTCCCTAGATGTCCACATGTATAACAAGCATCAGAACCGGCTTGGCATTGGCCTTAGTGTCCTCTACCGCAGATGGCACACCACGACAGAAATGGCCATGTCCTCCCTGATCCTCACTGTCACTGCAAACTTGATGCTTGGGAGCTTTCACTTGGTCCTGACTAATTATAACGGTCATACCTGTAAACCTGTGACTGAGGCGGCGGAGGTCTAGGTGGCTGTTCAAATTACTGGGCCCTATAACTGTCGTGAGACTACTCCTGAGATCTAGCAAATCTCATCCTCTTTCACTGCATTGACTCAGAACTCTCCGTACCCTACTACCGATGCCTACCCCTTTCTATATTCAGGGTAAATGCCTGAATTTGGGAGATATCCATACTATCCTATAATGCAGTGGTGGCACATGCCTCAGTCAACTTTGGGGCTAACCCTGCTATAAACCTGTGAATCCTGTCCCATATAGTAGCAACTATAAATGGTGCATATCTGGCCAATGAGTCAAAGCGGAGACTATGCTCTCGAACACTCATATTGTCCTACTTGAGGGCTAAAAACTGATCGACTCGGGCTTGTCGAATCTCTTGCGGTAAGTACTGGTCAACGAAAGCATCTGAAAAATTCTCCCAAATAACAGGAGGTGCATCATGTCCCCTCAACCTTTCCCATTCCTCGTACAAAAGGATGGCTATATCTCGAAGTCGAAAAGATGCTAACTCAACTGCCTCATTCTCAGTGGCATGCATAACCTAAAAGATCATATGAAGATGATCTATGAAATCCTGCGGGTCCTCCCTCTGATCTATTGTCGTGAAATCTAGGGGACTCAAAGCAATAAAATCTCAGACCCTTGAACTCCCATATCCGTCTAAAGGTCCTACACTAGCAGATGCCCTAGTATGTTGCTAGGTAGCTACTAATTGTGCCAACAAAAGCACCGTACTCCTCAAGTCCTGATCTGATGGAAGGAACGGGATGTGCGTTTTCCCTAGGAATCTCCCCTGTTAGTGGAGGGCCCATAATGGTTGAGTAGGGGTCTCTCCCTGGGCCTCCGATTGGGCCCCATCTACCGTGGGTACCCTACTAGTCCACTCACCTACTACTATCTCTCTCCTCTTGCTAGCCGTAGTTTTCATAGTTACCGTCACCTGTGCATGCAAACGTCAACACATAAGTTTATCTCAATTTCCTATAACTGAGTTCTACAACACAATTTAGATTTGGAAGAAGGGTAACCAACTCCTAAATGGCTTGTATCCCCTGCTTATATAATGTGGTGCACCACACATCTATAAACAAGACCCTACAAGACACGACTTGTAAATTTCCTAGGATAAAACTGCTCTGATACCACTTTTGTCATGCCCCGAGCCTGGGGGTGAGACTGGCACCCGGTGCCTCACCTATCCTTGCGTACTAACTTGCTGCTCGGGAATTCAAGACATATAATATCATACTTTGGCTAGGGGCCACATAACAAGAAAATTTGCAAAGAAAAGAATAAAGCTGAATAGAGACTGACGCTGACTAAATGTCAATATAAAGCTGGGCCGGCAAGGTCGTCATACCTACTATAACTGACAAGCCAACAAAATATACGTAAAGGGCCTAAACCCAACGTACTGCACTAACTGACAGGATATGTCTACAAGCCTCTACTGATAGATATACTGTGATTGGAACAAGGCCCTGACATACATATAACCTATCTACATAAATACACAATATGTACACAAAACTTCTAGACCGGGCAACTGCGATGGACGGGGAGCTTACCGATAATGGTGAACTCGGACAATACCTATTGAGGAGATCTACTTGTCTGTCTGTCTGAACCCGTACGTATGAAATGCAGCACCCTCAAAAAGGGACGTTAGTACGAAATAATGTACCGAGTATGTAAGGCAGTATACAGAAAGCTGAAACTGAGCTGATAATCTGAACATATGGTTACCTACTGATACTGACTCAATTCTCTCAATATAATAAGTAAAAGAGCTGTCCAGACCCTATAAGGCTCAGTATATATATATATATATATATACTGAGCCTTATAGGGTCGCTCATAGGCAGTTGGCCATACTAAGCTCTGTATCTCAGAAAACTGGGCCCGCTCATAGGCGCTCAGTCACAGTATGATCGGTATATAATTTACCATCTGATCAAAAGTTTCCCAATAAGGGCCTGTCCATCGATTATAGCTCGATGGTAATGAAAATACTTTAATACTGTATATATAAAATCTCTGTTCTCTTGACTGGAAGAATGAAATACTCAATTGAATATAAAGTCCCGATAAGGAGATTATTGTAACTTACAAAATAGGAAAATACGTAACTAGCGAGACTAGCAAAATATACTTAAATTTCGGAATATGATTTGTTCCTTAAGCCTCATTATCATACTTGTAAAATGACGAGATCATGCAAAATAAAATAAAGGTTTAACCTTAACATACTTGGAGTGGAGAAAAATCCACACGATGGTCTTGGAAAAAGTTGCACCGTACTCCTTTAGAATCGTAAAATTTTTTGTCACTACAATTCCAAAAAATTTTGTTGGACTGTTGAAGATTTACGTTGCTACAGCCCTAACCCACGTTACTCAATGTATACAATCTTATTTGTAGTGTCTTTTGAGAAGGGAAAGTTGAAGAGTTATCAAAATGCTTACGTTCTTCAACCTTGACTAAAGCCTTGTTTTGGAAATTCTTGGAATGGAATTGAATGCAAGAAAATGCTCACGTTCTTCAACCTTGATCAAAGTCTTGTTTTGGAAATTCATGGAATGGAATTGAATGCAAGAAAATGCTGATATCTTCTTTTGATTGTGAGGTCTTTGTTGTATTAGGAATGAGGTTTTGGAATGATTGTAGTATTGTTTTGGTTTTTGAAATTGAAGTGATTTCGGTAACACATCCTTTTGACACCTATCAAGAGTGACTAAGAGTCATCTCTTTGTGATGTGTCATGCTACCACGTGGGGATGGGGGTGGGAAATTTAATCTTTATCCACTTATTAGTTAATTAGGTAATGTCCCGTTACTCGGTAATTAATTAATCACCCTCATAATTAAAAATTATCTCAAATTACTTAAAATACTACTAATTTTTAATACACATTATACATCATACTAACATGGTCATATAGTACCCTGTATTGTACTAGTCATAAATATCGGGGATATCACTCTGCCCGCAGTTTATCCCAAATCGACAAACTTCAACAAAACTCATTTCTCTAATTTGTGTACCCTTTATCCTTCATGGCACTTACTTATTGCTTATTATAAATAGCACAAATATGCTAACCTCAAGATAATCTCATCCCCGAGTCTTCGTAAATTAACTGGAGATGAAACTTTAACATATGAAAAACACGAGATATAACATGACCCTGCTCAAGTTGTTCAAACTGATATCGCAACTATTCCTTCTTGGAGTGTGGAATATACCTATCCAAGAAAAGTTGCGTGAATTGGCCCCAAGTCATGGGAGAAGAACCCGCTAGTCTGCCAAGAAGATAAGACTACCACCATATACGGGCCTTGCCCTCCAGCTGGAAAGTAGTGAGTCCACCCCACGAGACTCCAATATCCTCATATTGTGCAGTCTGTCCCTGCACCTATCAATGAAGTCCTGAGCATGCTCATGATGCTCACCTCCGAAGACTGGAGGGTGTAATCTAGTCCATATTTCCAATAGCTTCTGTGATTCACCGTCCATAACTGGTCTATGCTCAAGCACAACCGCTGCAACTGACTGGGCCCCATCTGTGGGTAGTGTACTCGGAGTCTGATACACTGCAGCTGCATGCCCAGGAGCCTGAGAAGTAGGGGTGTGTGCTCCCCCTCCTACTTGGAATGTGTCTGGGTCTACTGGAAATAAACAAGACTAGGTCATAGAATCTATGGAACGAATAGTACGACCCATGACCTCTTGAAAGCCCGGTGCTATCATGAAATGTACCGGGGTATGCTCTACTATGGACACCTCACCTAACTCTAATAATGGGATCCTCTACTGGATCCACTAATGGTGTACCTGGGATAACTCTAGGATGTCCTCGTCCCATACCTCGGGCCGGTGCCCTCTCCCGGATTCCGCTTTTGCCTCTAGCAATGGGGGAGGAAGGTAACTCTTCCTAGTCTAGAACATCTGTTGCGCGCATTCTCACCATCTGTGAGAGAATAAAAGAGAGAAATTAGTATACTATCAATTGCATGATAGAAGATGAATAAATATTAGTTTCCTAACACGCCATTGCCTCTCTAAGATAAGTACAGATGTCTCCATACCGTTCCGCAAGATACTATTAGGTTTGCCCGAAAATTGTAAGACCTAAATGAACCTAGTGCTCTGATATCATATTGTCACAACCCAATTCCATGTCTGGTCATGATGGCGTCCAGTACCATTGCCAGACAAGCCAACAATGAACAACGTAGTAATTTTTCATTTTTTATTAAGCAATCCCAACCACTAGTTTTACTTAAATTTAAAGCATTTGATAAATAACGGACAACTAAATGAAATCATAACTATAGAAATACAACCCAAAAGAAATCATGTCTACCAATATGTACCAAGATCTAGTGTCACAAGTGTGTGAAAAACTAGTAGAATATACAAAAGTCGACTAACCTACTACCTAAAATAGAATAGACAAAAATAGACAAAAGAGACACTCCGAGATGCTACTGAACTTCTCAAAAGGGTGCAACATACCGTGAAATCTAGGTCCAATATCAGGAATGCACACTGGATGGTGACTAGATGCACCTTTCTCAAATCCTGTACAATTAAGTACAAAATTATAGTATGAGTACATAAAAAACATGTACCTAGTAAGTATCCAATCTAATGTCGAAGAAGTATTTACAAGGGGTCGATTTAGACACTTTCTATGGGCTAACAATAATATCATTAAAGTGTTATGCTAAGCGTAAATATCATGAACAATACTGAAAGCTCAGTAACAGAAAGTGATAAGTTCTTCTTTCACAAATGTAATTTCCATTTCAGTCATATCAATTAACAACTGATATTTCAAGATATTTAAGCAGTATAAATCACGGAGAGTTCCAAACAATCAACATGCGCAAATTATGCCAAGGTCGTACGGTCTAGTCCTACATAATACTAAACTGTGCACTGCCGGAGGGTCGAACGACGTGAACCATAAATGTATCTATTTACTATCAAGGCGCTCGGCCCGATCCACAAATAACAATTATTTGTTTGAAAACACATATTTCTCATTTGTAGTCAAGTATCTCATACAAATCTTCAATTAAGTGAATATAGCCTTCTATAATTCTTTTATCAATTTCTAACATGGCTCAAGTAATTATTTTAGCAAGTAAGGATGCAAACATTTCAAATATAGCATGATACGGGTCCTAAACTACCCGAAGAATAGTATAATAGTAGCTACATACAAACTCTCATCACCTTGTACGTACGTAGCCCCCACAAATAGGGACAAACATTTATTTGGTTCATCTATGGGTTAATTCCCTCTTACAAGTTTATAAAGAAGACTTACCTCGTCTCAAATCCTACTTCCCAATTCAAGATACGCTCAACCTCCAGTCAATGCTTACACGAAGCATATGCAATAACTCGCCATTCATGCATCAACACAGAGCCCAAGCCAACGCGTGAAGTATCGCAATACACCGTATACATCCCTAAACCAGAAGGCAACACTAAAACTGGTGTTGTAGTTAAAGTTGTCTTGAGCTTCTGAAAGCTTGTCTGACAATCATCGGACCAACGGAACGGAGCACCCTTTTGGGTCAATCTAGTCAGAGATGCTACAATGGAGGAAAACCCTGCACAAACCGGCGATAATAACTTGCCAACCCCACGAAATTCTTGATCTTAGTCACCATAGTGGGATGACCAACTTTGAACTACCTCAATATTCTTGGGATCCAACTTAATACCCCTCTTGATACAACATGCCCCAAGAATGGCACAGACTCTAGCCGAAACTCGCACTTGGAAAACTTAGTATATAACTTCTGTTCTCGCAATGTTTGAAGCACCACTCTCAAATGCTGCTCGTGCTCCCCCAGGCTACGTGAGTAAATCAAGATGTCATCAATGAAGACAATAACGAAAGAATCAATATACGGCCTAAACACTCTACTGATCAAATCCATGAACACTCTGGGGCATTAGTCAAATCGAAGGACATCACTAGAAATTTATAATGGCCATATCTAGTACGAAAAGCAGTCTTCGGCACATCTAAGTCCCGAATCTTCAGCTGTAGATACCCTAACGTCAAGTCGATCTTAGAGAATACCCTAGCACCCTAAAACTGGTAAAACAAATCATTAATATAGGGCAACAAGTACTTGTTCTTTATGATAACTTGTTTAACTGGCAGTAACCAATGCACATCTGCATAATCCCATCATTCTTCTTCAGAAATAACACTGGTGCTCTCTAAGGTGATAAACTTGGTCTCACAAACCCCTTTGCTAACAACTCCTCAAACTGCGCCTTCAACTCTTTCAAAGTCATGAAGTACAGTGGGATAAATATAGGCTGGGTACCTAGAGCCAAATAAATACAGAAATATCACGATCCGGTGGTATGCTTGGAAGGTCAGAAGGGAACACATCCCTAAATTTTCGGAAAACTGGCACTGAATCAATCATCAAAGTCTCTGTAGTGGTATCTCGAACATAGGCTAGATAAGTCAAATAACTCTTCTCGACCATATGTTAAGTCTTCTGAAAAGACATAAACCGACTTGATGTACAAATGGAGGAACCCTTCTACTCCAATCTCGGCAACTCTGGCATCCCTAGAGTAATAGTCTTGGCATGGAAATCAAGGATGGCATGATATGGAGATAAGCAATCCATGCCTAGGATGACCTTAAAGTCGGTTATATTAAGTAACAGAAGGTCCGATCTACCCCCGTAACCACAGAATGTGACCACACAGGACTAATATATCTGATCCACAACCACAGAATCGCCTACATAAGTGGACACATAAATAGGAGTACCCAAGGACTCATGAGGAATATCTAGAAAATGAGCTAACATAGATGATACATATGAATAGCTAGACCCTGGATCAAATAATACTGAAGCATCCTACTGCAGATGGAAATAATACCTGTGATCACGACATCTGAGGCCAATATATTTGGTCTGGCCAGAAAAGCATAGAATCTTGCTAGAGCCCTGGCTGGCTGGCCTCCGCTTGACCGAACAGTAGCTGTAGACACGTGAGTTTTGACCCTCCTCGAGATTTTACATATTTTGGCATTTAAATACTTAGTTTAGGTCTAATATAGTTATTTCAACTAATTTTAACTCTTTTACATTATTTTTATCATAAAAATTGAAAAATACAAAAAATAGTTTCATTCTTCTCTATTTAATTAAGGTATTAGGTATTTTTAGAAGAATATTATTTTTTAACCTATTTTTATTATAATTTTTTTAAAAAAATACCAAAAATAGCTTCATATCATAATATAGTTTGTTTTAATTAATTACTAATGATTTTACAATTTTATAGTATATTGTTTTAGGAAACAAATCAACATTTTTAGTCTTGTAAAACTAAAGGGCCATTTTTAAATACAATTTTAGCCCAAATTTGAAGCCCAAATACCTTTCCCATGCCCAAACCCATTAGATTTGTCTCTTATTTTTGAACTAAAACACAAGACCTAGACAGGGGAGGAGTTGTTTTCTTAACATTGAAAAACCAGCCACACACCTGCTGAACTTTGAAAACCACCAGCTAGACCGGCCGCCACCAACCTCCATCAACCAAGAGAACGCCCACTACATCTTGCCCACCTGATCGCCGCCCCACCCCTTCAAAAATTCCATGAATTTTGTTAGTTTTGAAGCGAGAGGTCGTTCCCATAGTTACCGTTCCCATAGTTACATTTATCCAGGGAATGTCCTGAAGAATTTTTATATATTATTATTCGGGGTACGTCCTGAAGAACTATGTAAATATTTTGGAGAGCTTGATGAGAAAGATGGAGAAGTCGTAGTATAGTTTAGCTTAGGATTTTTCTTTTCTTTTCCTTTTCATTTTCCTTTACTAGGAGGGGATGACCTCGAGCCTCTTTTGTGTTAATTTTCCCATTTATGTGTTTATTACCTCTATTCAAATATTTTAAAAGCGAACTTGATCGAGTAAGCAACCGTGATTTTCACTGGACTTGGAGAGTTCTTAACACCTTCTCCTCGAGTCAAATGAACCCCCTTACCCGAATCTCTGATGTGGACTTGGTTTTAGAGTCTGAAACGTTTCAAAAGGAAAAATTATTTTAAAAATGGTGACCTGACAACTGAAATCAAAGTTAGGTGACGAATCTGAGTTATTTCCTTTTGAGCACCAATTTTGTCACTTTTAAGTAAAAACCCTTTTGAGCTTTACAAATCTTTTTATTTATAATAAGAGGCTTAAGTGAGGTTTTACAAAAAGGGTGTGCCATCTCTGGCGACTATGCGAGGGACTTGCAGGTTCAAGCTAGTATTTGATATTGTTGGCTTTTTAGGATATTCGTTTGAGGTTTTTATGTGTTTTGCTTTATTTGATTTTTATTTTTGTTTATATCGTTTTATTATTTTCTAGTTGCTTATTTGTTGACAATTTTTTCTTTGTGTGTTACTGCTTTATAAACTGTCATCATTTGCATAACCATGTGTCTTCTTTCTACAACAAGCCTCGGAGTACACGTTACATGCATGAACTCTTTGTTGAGTCACCCTTAATTTAGGAGAGGGGGCGTCGGACGTACCGGGTGGGTGGAAAGCTTGAGCAGCCACCATCGACCATTCGCTCCCCCGAATTGCCTTGTTATTGAACCCCAAAATTAGATCAGCCTTTAGGTCATTTTTATTTGCATCATGTCATTTAGACCTAGTAGGGCTCGGTCCCAGGTACCGTGTCCCTTTGAAGGAAGCTTATCCAAATCTTGTCAAAATGGGCTCGTGGCCCAAAAAGATATTCAATCATCCCTATATGATACATGTTGCATCTTTGAGAGTAAAAACGTTATTTAACGGACCAATTCTTGGGAAAGAAGGGTGAAAAATAAAGCAAGTGCCTCGTATTTTTCTTTTAAAAATTTCCAAAAATCAAAAAAAAAACTGAAAAAAAGTCCAAAAAGATTTTACACTTTCCCATCATTTCTCAAAAAAAAAAAAAACTGAAAAAGATAATCCAAAAAGATTTTACACTTTTCCATCATTTTTCAAAAAAAATAAAAAAAGAAAAAGAAAATCCAAAAAGATTTTACATTTTCCATCATTTTTCAAAAAGACAAAGGAAAAAAATATAGTTATTCCAAATTAGTTGCATTTTTTTAAAAAGTTTTCTCGCGAACCTGATTCTCGTCTTCCGGGACGGGATATGTAAGTAACCCACATAGCGTCCGGTCTTTCTAGTGAGCTTTAGGTTTTTGGCTTCGCGGGGTCTTAGCCAAATCTTGCATGTCTAACCACTCTTGGCTACATCGGCCATTCTTGCAAAATGGGGTCATTTTTACAAAAGTGGTTCAATAATCCATATCTTATGATCTTGAGTTCACAACTAGGTATCATATTACTTTAAGGTCCGTCCATTTTTTAGTTTGCATCTTTGGCCACTTCTGGCCATATTGGCCATTTTTGCAAAATGGGTCATTTCTGCAAATTAATTTTGGGCCAAGATTATTGGAAGTTTGAATCCATATAAGCTTTAGTGAGGTATTTCCATGTCATTGAGGTCACCTTTGTTGAGTTTTTATTAATAGCAACTCTTGGCCATGTAGGTTAATTTTAAAAAATAGCCCAATCTTGTCTTACATGTGTCCAATATGAAGTGTTGTGGTGTTGCAAAATGTCTTGAGTCATTGATCTATTTAGTATTATTTTTCTCATTTAGGTGTGGATTCATTTACCAGCATTCGAGCATGACATACGCCCCAGGACCACTGCATTCAGGAGCTGCTTAAGGAGCCTTTTATGTTATGAGTCTGTTTTTATGTTTATGTTTCCCTTTGTAGTCATGTCTAGTAGTTTTGAGTCTTTTAGGTGGTGTAAGATTTTGTCATCACACTTCCCAGTTGTATTTGAAAAACAAAAAAAATATAAAAAATTCAAAAAGATTTTTACTTTATTTGTTCATTACTTTTTTTCTAGAACTACGCTTGATCTGATTCATGAGGACATGATACGTAGGCAACCGACATAGGGTTCGATCAAATTATTTTTAAAAGTTAAGAAAAAAAGGAAAAAAGGAAAAAAGTAAAAAAAAAAGAGATGAAGTTGGGGGATGTGAAAATGAGAGGAAACTGCAGGATGCAAGAAAAGAGCGATAATTAGAAAGAAATAAAAAGAAAGAAAAGAGAAAGTTGAAATGAACAAATTGAAATAATGTCAAATGATCTCGTGACCTTCGAAGGCATTCTAGAACCGTTAATTGTTGCTAGGTGCATCGCATGCAATGTGATATTTCTATCTGATAAATGCCCTAACGCTAACGTGTTGGCTTTGTTTTTCTCTTCTTTGTTACATTCTTTGTTATCATAACAGAGGGTGGTTAGCAGAAGGCAGTCATGGCTTGCAAAGAAACAGATACAGGAGACCCATCGAGGAAGATTATGGAATCGAAATCTAAACTGAATGAGGAGGTCCAAAGGCTGAAACAACAAATGTCTGACATGTGTCAAGCATGGTCCAATGGTCAAGGACCACCCCTTTATTATGTTTTCCCAGAGTTTACACCCATCTCGACTACTACCACTCCAGTTTCATGGTCTGATCAATTCTATCCATTTAGGTTCAGCCTTTATCCCCAATTGTACGACTATAGCTGGAACTTTTGTTGCGCACTTCCAAAGTGTTCCATTGACAACCAATAAGACAACCACCACAATTATTCCTATTTTTACCATCCCACAGCTGACGGTGTTGTAGAGAAAAACTCATGAGTCATAATTGGCTACCCAACAAGAGCAATACCACTCTCCTGAGTACCACTCGTAGTTGTTCGATCTTCCTACAAACATTGAGAAGCCTACCCAAAAAGATGGCATCGGAAGAAATAACCCAAAGACTGAAAAGCTTAAAACAATAGTTGAAAAACATGCAAGGGCCGGCAGGTCAAAAGAGTATTGCCTTCAAGGATCTATGTATGTTCCCCAATGTTCATTTGCCACATGGTTTCAAGACTACCAAAGTTGAAATGTATGGTGGACATGGAGATCCCATAGCCCACCTGAAAAGGTATTGCAATAAACTGAGAGGTGCGGGAGGAAATGAAGAATTACTGATGGCTTATTTTGGGGAAAGCCTTACGGGCGTAGCCTCCGAATGGTTTATGGGTCAAGACACATCTTGCTGGTACGTTTGGGATAATGTGGTACATGCCTTTGTTAAAAAGTTCCAATATAACATCGACATCGCCCCATACTGTAATTCCCTTTCAAATTTGAAGAAGAAACCGACCGAAAGTTTCAGGGAATATGCCATTAAATGGAGAGAACAAGCTGCTAGAATTAAGCCACCCATGGATGACCACAAGCTAATCATTGTCTTCCTTCAGGCTCAAGAACCCGATTACTTTCAAAACATGATGTCCGCAGTTGGCCAATCATTCTCGAAAGCAGTCAAAATGGGAGAAATGGAAGAGAATGGCCTCAAGACTGGAAAAATGATAAGTCAAGCAACTCTCAAAGATGCTACTCAGGCTGTCCAAATTGAATTTGGTAATTTTAGTGGCACGAGTGAGAAGGTTGAAGAAATCATGATGACATCAAGGTCGAGAAGAGGTCCTAGAAGAACATCTCGAAATCATGACCATCCTCGTTTTTTTATGTCAATTCCCCTAAGAACACACAGTACTCAGTTGCTCCACCCCAGTATGTTGTCCAGCGACTAAGACACCCCAGAAGACGAGCGCCGTCACTGCAAAATCTCCACTAGCCTCCACAAAATTTTCAAGTGTCCCATAAACAACATCCAAGCTAGGGGGGACAGAGGTTAACAAAGGTTGAAAGATAATTTTACACCTATAGGAGAGTCATATGAAAACTTGTTTGAGAAATTAAAGCATTATGACCTGATTGCACCTATTCCTCCGAATCATGTGGACAAGCGTGCAAGAAGCTTTGATCCTTCAAAAAGGTATGAATACCATTCCAATGCCCAGGGGCACAATGTCGAAAGTTTTCAGGATTTGAAAAGAGAGATAGAAAGAATGATTCAGGAAGGGATAATTGTGGTCCAGGACAGTGACACCTAGAACATTGCACATAATCCTTTACCTGTACATGATGATGCACACTTTGTGGGGATAATGCATGGTAACAGGGAGTATGAGCATTCTTTTGGAAACTTGCCGACTGAAGTTAATGATATTGAAATTGGTGAAAGTCCCTATAATTTTGATATGCAACCCAGTGGCTATGATGTCGAGCTTGGTAATTGGAAAGACACTCCTTTCTTGGCTAGCCAGGGAAGAGTTTTGGTGGTTTATTTAGTTGTCATTTTTGTTGTCCAGGTTATTTTGGGGTTGTAATCTAGACATTGTCTTGTTGGCTCAAACCCTTCTGCTTCTTATTTTTCTAGTTTGTTTAATGGTAGTAACTCGTCTAGTGTTATCTAGGACTGTTCCAGGGTTGCAACCCATGTCTATTTTGCTTGTTTTGCACGAACCCTTTTCACCATCTGACTAATGCAATCTTTTTTTTATTAGTTCTGGTCAGTTTTTGTTTAGGTTACTTTTCCTTTTATAATCCCTTTTAGCCTGACTCTTGTGACATGACATGCACACATAATTCTCAGCTCGATCTTGAAAGTTAGTTTAATCATGAAGCAATGACCCAGTTTTGAACATGATGAAAAGAGATATTTGAGGAAACAAGTAAAGATTCATACATTTCGAGATAAGCTGAATCTTGAATTGAGTGAAATTGATGTAGTTAGTTTAGAAAATCAAGAGGTTGATGAGAGCATAGAACACGGAAATGTCTCTCAAGCAATTTGAAGTAGATCAGTCAGTGCTGAAATACATTCTTCCACATCAAGATAAGGTTGAGTTAAGTCTGCTTCGAACTGGCAAGGATCATTCATTGGGACAAAGGTATTGCCTACTGATACTTTTTGTTTGTGTTGATGCCATCAGTAGATACTGTGTGTGATATGTTTGTTTATATTTGATTGTATATTTGTACTTGGCATTCTTAAATCTTGGTATGACGAAAGCATTTTATTCTGCTACCCAAATACTTTAATCTTTTGCTACCCCTTTTGAGCCTTAATTTGTTTTATTTCATACCCCTCTTTTGGAATCAGAAGCAGAGTTAGGAACTAGAAAAGAAAAAAAAAGAAAAAGAAAAGGAAGAAAAGACAGAATGAAAGAGCAAGGAAAAAAAAGAGGAAAAAAAGAAAAAAAAAGAAAAAAAAGAGAAGAAAAAAGAAAAAAAAAGAAAAAAAGAAAAAAAAGAAAAAAATCAACATTGTATTTTGAACTACGTTCGACCTGATTCTTATCACTATAAGATACGTAGGCAGCCTTACGGTTCGGTCGCACTAAATAAAGTTTTTCATAATTTTCCGAAGTTAAGAGTGGGGAAGTTTTTCTTAGAAATCCCATTAGAGCAAAAATCCCCAAACTCCAAAAAACTGGGGCAGAAGTTTTAATTTTGCAAAATAAATCTGATTCCAAAAGTTGTAATTTTTAGCCCTTTCATCTTAAATTATTTTGAGCCTTCATGCCACCCTTTCTTTCTAACCCTATCCAAAAGCCTACATTACGGTCCAAAGAAAGACCTTCCGACCTATCTTTGAGAATGTCAAATCAAGTGTATGATGAAAGTATGATCTTCTTGCATCATGGGTAATACTTTGTGTAGACGTGTGATTTTTGACCCTCCTCAAGAATATTCACATTTTTAGCGTAAATATTTAATTTAGGTCCAATATAGCTATTTCAGCTAATTTTGACTCTTTTACTTTATTTTCACCTTAAAATGAAAAATTACAAAAAAAGATATATAAATTTTAGTTTATGTATTTCTCATAAACTTGAAAAATACAAAAAGATAGTACCTTATTTCTTATCTTTATATAATTTCGAAAATTACAAAAAATAGTTTCATTAATATTTTGTAGTCATTTTAATCTTTAAAATAGAAAAATAGTACTTTATATTTTTATCTTTATATAAAAACGAAAATTACAAAAAAACATAGTTTTGTTTTAATTGTCAATCTTATTTTGATAGTTATTTTGTTTACGTAGGACTAATTAAATAATATCGTATTTTTATTCTCGGTTCCGGGCAAAGAATAATATTCGGGTTCAAACGACCCATTTTTTAGGCCTAATTTTCGGACCTAGCCCGTAACAATCCGAGCCCACCACACGTGGGGGACACGGACAGAGCACGAGAAAGACCCATCATTCATTGGGTAACCAACCCACGTGACACCCTCACATTTTTGACCATATGTACACACACACTTACATGGAGATTGGCAGACATTTTTGAAGACCAACAGGTGACTACTATTCATCTTCCTTCTCCATGTTTTGAACGAGAACAAATGCAACCCTAAACCTAAGACCCCTACCCTCTCCCTCACGTCCAAACGACCCCTGCTGCGTCTTCCAGACCACGCCGTAAACCACCACAGAAAATGAACCAGCAGCAGCGAGCTCCTCCACCATCTCCGTTCGTCGCCCTCGACCAAACGACCATCTCACGACCACTGCTCCACCCTCCACCAACGCCATCTCCAGCGTTCTGTCGACCAAATGACCACCTCAAAACCCTCACCTTCTTCATCATCTCAACCATAAAACCCTAAAAACCAGTGGACCATCCTAAACCTCCCCCACGATACCACCAGTTTCTGCCGCCAAACGACCATCTGGAAGCCCGTCTCCCTCACGCAATTGACGCAGCAGCTCACTGCTGCTTCGTCTCCGACCAGCGACGTCCAGTCACGCCACCCATCTCGCCGGAGCAAACATTCCAACCTGTCGACCATATCCATAGTCGTCTTCTGCACGTCCTGTCTCCCCAACCAGTCCGCCATTTCTAGTTTTCACCCAATCGACCAGCAGTAATGTAACAGTGAAGAACTTCGAAGTCGAGTTCTGCTTTTCTCTAACTCATGAAGAACTTCGAAGTGAAGAACCACTCTCATTCCAGTCCGTTTCTGCCCTTCTCTAACCCATCGACCTTCGAAGTCGAGTTTCGATTTCGTTGTCGCTAGCTACTGGTCGAAGTTTCCGTCGTGCATTGAGGTGCCGATGCAAGGTTCCGGTTCGTTGGTTCAGCTCGCCGATTATGGCTCGATTTGGTTTGACGATTGAGTCGTAAACCTCCAGCTTTGTTTATCAACATAGAGGTTCGGTTCTAACCTTTGTTTTGAATTGATATCGGTTACTATCATATCCGAGCTTGAATAAATGTTATGTATGTTGAAGATTTTGTTTAAATCTTGCGAGTTTTAGTTTTGTGCTTATGTTATCGCTATCTCGAAGTGGCATGCTAGACGGAAACGTTGTTCAAAAGTTTTCATGTTCATGACTAGTTCGCCAGATTTGTAGTCGGATTGATTTAATAGGTTCTATCATAATTTTGTTAGTCATTATTCTGTTAGTTGCCATATGTGTTAGCTCTAATGCTGCTGCGCCCTTGCTTCTTGCCTTATCTTACTTAGTAAAGCAAACTTTCACGCTAGGCGCTCACCTTTTTTGGCTTCCCTAAAATAGAATATTTGGAAGTTGGTAAAGACCCGTCCCTTGTTTCAGTCAGAATGAGTCCCCGAGACCCCGTGTAAGTTCATGTTTAATTTTAATTTGTTAAGTTTTGAAACACGGTTTATTAGTCGTATATCCTGCTAGCTTTCATTGTTAGATTGAATGAATTAGGATTTCTCTTTTTAGATACAAAACAATCAAATAGAAAATTGTAGTTTACTTTAGGTTGGCCTATAAATAATAAATAAGACGAGCCTCGCCAAATAAAAAACACACAAACTGCGGGGCCCTCATAAATGTATATATTAAAAATACTTAGAATTCGGTATGGGCAGTTTAGCGAATTGCACGGTCTTCCCCAAAATGATGATGCGTTAGACTCTTTAGGCGCACACTTTAAATAACCTTACCTTCTTAAACTCGGGTGCGCATTTATGCGACCTAAATCTAAATCTCAACGAAGTCGAAATGCGTCGACAAATCACGGGTACATTGATTGTGACGTGGTTCGGGATGCAT
>MU702623.1:6040-21546 GCA_026770625.1 Nicotiana glauca | reverse complement strand
TCGGGAATGCCTAACACCTTCTCCCGGGTTAACAGAATTCCTTATCCGAATTTCTGGTTCGCGGACTGTTATATAGAGTCAAACCTTTCCTCGATTCGGGATTCAACCGGTGACTTGGGACACCATAAATCTCCCAAGTGGCAACTCCGAATCTTAATAATAAATCTTGTTTTGATTGTCCTTTAATTGGAAAAACTCCCTTTACCCTTTACCACACCCTTCGCGGGGTGCGGTAGCGCCAAAAGGAGGTGTGACAGCTCTGGCGACTTTGCTGGAGATATATATTCCAGAACCACTGGTTCAGGGTTAGAAATTCGAGCTTAGAATAACTGTTGTATTTGGCTTTATTTATTATCTGATTTTATTATATGATTAAGCTTAATGTGCAAAATGATAATTTTTACCACTTTGATATTAGTTGAACTGTATATATAAACTGTGCCGAAACCCTTCTCTCCTTACCTCCGGGGATGTGCTTACTGGTTGAGACTCCCTATTCTATTAATTTCATACCTTGAAATAAGAAAAGGGCTCGGACAAGTTAGAAAGCCGGACGATCTCGCGGGTCCCCGGTACGTAGCCCCCTCCCCTACTCGAGTTGTCAGCTCGGGTACACTGTCTAGAACACATACCCAGGTTTTTAACCTAGAATAACTTGACTTCATGCCGGATCCCTAGTAGGAACTCTTATTTTCATCATGTTGCATTTGACTTAGGGGACTCAACACAGGGGTTGGGTCCGTCTAGGACAGGTAACCTGAAATGAAAAAGACCATCTTAATGCATTCCTATGTGTTACATGTTGCATTTATTCAAGGGTAAAGGGGTCATTTGGCGGACCAATGATAGTTAAGGACAAATGGCACGCCTGGTCATGCTGATCACGTTAAATAAGAAGGCTGCACGATTTTTTAAATAAGCATGATATTATTTTAATAAAAGGCATGGGGAACAATTGTGGAATCCAAGAAGTCTTGGAATTCCCCCATGTCCCCCATGCTTCATTTTTGGGAAAAGCACATGGGGAACATTTGTGGAATCCAAGAAGTCTTGGAATTTCCCCATGTCCCCTATGCTTTATTTTTTGGGAAAAGCACATGGGGAACATTTGTGGAATCCAAGAAGTCTTGGAATTCCCTTATGTCCCCCATGCTTCATTTTATGGACAAGCGCACATGGGGAACATTATGGAATCTAAGAAGTCTTGGAAGTCCCTATGTCCCCCATGCTACGTTTTGGTCATGATTCAAGAATTGAGGGATTCCTCTCGATCTTTGCAAACTTAAAAAACAAAAGCATGAAAATTCAAAAAAAGATTTTGTACTTTGTCATCATTTTCCATAAATCAGAAAATCAAAAAACAAGAAAAAAGAATATTCAAAAAAACTATTTTGCATCATTCATCATTTTTCTAGAAAAAAAAATATATATGTTGTCTCTGAATTAGTTATTTTATTCTCACCCGTATCCAATCGGCAGAACTACGCTGGTTTGATTCTCACCTAATATGAGATACGTAGGCAACCCCATTAGGTCCAACCACCCCTTTTTGCAAAAAAAAAATGTCAAATTTTAATTTTATTATAAATAAGTCGGGTGATGCAATTCTTATCAAATATAGCCGAATATTCCCGAAAGGGACGCCGGAAGACTGACTTTGCATAAACGGCCACCCTTGCTCATTTTGTAGATTTTTGGTCGGTAAACCCACATAGCCTTAAAATCTTCGTTCCCGCGACGCTGAAAGGCCGTGTTTGCAATATCGGATTTTATTTTGAAAAACAAGAAAAAAAATCATAAATAAGTCGAGTGACGCCGTTCTGTCAAAAATAGCCGAATGTCCCCGAAAGGGACGCCGGAAGGCTGACTTTGCATAAATGGCCACCTTTGGTCATTTGTTTTTGGCCGGTTGACCCACATAGCCTTAAAATCTTCATCCCGAGGTGCTGAAAGGCTGTGTTTGCAATATCGGGTTTTCTATTTTTGAAAAAAAAAGTCATAAATAAGTCGGTGATGTTGTTTTTGCCGGAAATAGCCGAATGTTCCCGAAAGGGACACCGGAAGACTGACTTTGCATTAACAACCATCTTTAATCATTGTTTTAGGATTTTGGCTTGTTGGCTAATGCAGCCTTAAAATCTTCGTCCCCGAGGTATTGAAAGGCCGTGTTTGCAAAATCAGGTCTTTTATTTTTTAAAAACAACAAACAAGAAAAAGAGTCAATGCGCAAGCGAATGCCATTTGGATTTTGGTCAAAATAAGCTGAGCCAGCTTCGGCGGTGTCTTAACCATTCTTGCCGAGATAGCCTAAGAGTATCTTTCAGTTGTCGAAACGCTATTTTCGTAAAAGAACGGAAAAATTTGTAAAATAATCCTTCCCGGCCTCAAAATTCATGTGAAATTGTGAAGGGTCCACGTCTGCAAAAAATAGCCATTTGGTTAAAATTGGCAGACAGGGAAGGAATTTGTCAATTTGTCTTTAAGTTTGTATTTCTTAGAGTAGGTGGGTTATTCGAACTTCGGATCTATATTTCGTCAAAGCATAAGCCTATTGGTTTGGTCGGCTTTTAAACTTTTGTTTTAAATAAAAGTTTGTTTTTATTATGAAAAACTGAAAAAAAAATGTTTTATTGTTGTTTGCCTTTTATCTGCGCGAACTATGCAAGGTCTGATTCATGCGGGGTCATGATACGTAGGTAATCTCCATAAGATTCGACCACAACAAAAAAAGCAAAAAAAAAAAAGAAAAAATGTTGATAATAATAAGGACCGACCGAGTCCATCCTAACATGTTTTGTTTTGAATCCAGAGAAAGTTGAGGTGGTTGGTTGTGGTTCCTAAAATAACTCTTCCCCGTAACACAAAGGAAAATGACAATGATAGAGAACCTCAGAACGGAGTGGGTTGATACTGATGCCCAAAAGCAGTTGGCTGAACAGGACACTGGCTTGGCTGATGAAGCGATTTATTGAGAACAATGGGACGAAGACAGTGTGAAGGTCCTAATATTGTTGATGCATAAGTCAGTGGATGAGGTGTCGTGCTTGGTAATTGAGAAGACTTTACATTTATTGGTCAACCAGAGTGGAGTTTTGGTGGCTTTTTTTGTTGTCATTTCTATTGTCCAGATTATTTCAGGGTTGTAACCTGGATATTGTCTTGTAAATCAAACCCTTCTATCTTTTGATTTTGCCCAGTTCCGTTGGGTCATAATATCTCATGTTAGTATTGTCTAGGGTTGTTCTAAGGGTTGTAACCCTAATTTAGTTTGTTTATCTGGTTGTTCAAACTGGTTCGTCTTCCAATGCAATATTCTATTTTCTTTTATGTTTAGTCATTTTCTTTTACTTTTCCCTTTCTATAGTTCTTTATCTGTCAACACTAGTGACATGGCATGTGCACGTAATTTTGGCCTAATCTTAAAAGTTAATCGTAAAGCCATTGGGAGGTGATCGGGACATTTAAAGGAAATAAGAACGGTTTGAGATCATTTGAAAACCGAGTCATGCGAAACTGGGGCAAGTAAAAAGAAAACCGTTAAAGGCAAGTTGGCCATGTTAACATGGGGGTCGTTCGTGGTAATGAGAGCGTGGCCCAACAGTGCTTTAAAGATATGGCGAATGTTAATCGCGTTGTTTGCACTTTGCATGTTTTGAAGATTGGAATGACGTAGGCATTTTGTTCTGCTATCTAAAGACTTTATCCTTCGTTAACCCCTAGAGCCTTATTTGTTTTCTTTCATACCCCTCCTTCGGAATCAGTAGCAAAGACTAGAAACACAAACGTGGCAGGTAAAGAAAAAAAAAGAAAAAAAAGAAAAAAAATGATGATAAGTGAGAAAAAAAAAGGAAAACTAGAACAACGAGGAGATGGGAACTACGTTTGACCTGATTCCTCAAAGAGGATACGTAGGCGCTTCACGGCTTGGTCATAGTTTTGAAAAAAGAAAAAAAAATTAAAAAAATCCTCAAGCAAGAAACTGGAGTAAAAGGTGTGTTTATTATAAATATATTTAGTTCGGAAGGTTGTAATTTTGAACCCAAATTGATGTATTTTTGAGCCTTCAAGTACCCTTTATTTCTAGCCCTATCCAAATCCCACATTACGGTCCAAAGACCTTCCGATCAGTCTGCAAAAATGCCAAGTCAGACAAATGAAAGAATCCTATCGGCGAACATAACACTCTGATAGCAGAAAAATCTGATCCCGAGCAGAAAAAATATGAGAGTCTCAGTGGTAACACCCCAATCCCCAGCTGAAAAAAAAATGAGAGAGACTTACCGGTGAAAACCTTCACAGGCACTATAAGGCGATGAAAGCTGAGAGAAAAACCAAAATGAGAGAGGCTTGATAGTGAAAACCTTAGGGCACTACAAGTCAAATAAGGGTGAGAATAAGATAGGGAATCACCAAACGAAGATCTTGAAAGATGATTGACGACGGAGGATAGGCCATATGTGCATGTTATGACCATTAGAGTCGGTATCCGCGTTTGATAGGGTTTTATTTTATAGTTTCTCTTGTTAGAGAGTCATCTTTTTCTTTGTCTTCTATTTTTGTTTCCTTTTATCTTTCTCCTTTCATCAAAAAAATTCCCTAGTAGAGTCTGTTTGGTCAAAACAAGTTAGAAATGACTTCAAAATTTGCCATAAGCTTTCCAATTATGCAAGACGGAATCTGATTGGTACACCCAAGTGGTATAAGTCAGTAGGGAACAAGCGCAAGGCCAGTGTCCAGAAGGATATTCCCCAGCAAGAGGAAATTGACAAAGGGATGGATCAGTGTCAAGGAGGATACCTCCATCAAAAAATGAAGGTTAATGACCTCAAGGCCAAGGCCAGTGAGACTCAAAGGTCGGGGAAATGGCCGTTCCCTAGCTATGCCACAAAATAAGGGGGGATATCCCCAGCAGAAAAGGTATTTCCCAGTGACACAGATGATCGAAGAAAGTAGTTCATCAGTAAAACATGCAAGATCCTCAAGCAGAGTCACTGTCATAGGAATTTGGGTGGTCAGGATACCGGTGGAAAATAACGGTGAAAGGCTTGTGAATAAAGAGTCGTCAAGGAGGGCGGGGAAGCAAGAAAGGGAAAAACTATCATCAGTAGGAATATCATCCCCAGCAAATAATAACATCCCCAGCAAGCCTTGATAATGAAACGCAGAGCAGAGAAGGAGAAAAGGAGAACCATCCCCAGCAGGAGTGGCACAACCGACCACCGCGTTTTAAAACTAACAAATTTTCTTTGATTTGAAGCAGGTAAAATAAAATGGCATTGATGGCGGAAATGCATGCCACAAGGAAGAGTATCAAACTGGGGCAGAAAATTTTCCTTTCATTTTGAAAATTTTCTAGAAATCAGGTATCCACTTGGGGAAGAAGGAGGATAAGACAAGCCTTAAGAAAGTGGTCTTTGAACCAGTGTTATCCCCAGAATAACAATTTTTAATGAAGGAAGTTGTATCCCAGAGGACAGAACAAAAGGGTGAAACTTGTGTCAGAAAAAGCAAAAGGCCAGTGCCATCCCCAGCAGCTTCCAGAAGAATGAAGCACCGATTTTGAAGGAATAAAATTCCCCCAGCAGCGCTATCCTCAACAACGTTTTCCTTAGCTGATAACACTTTTATCCCCAGCAGTGTTGAGAGAAAATAAAAGAAAGTAGTTTTGAAAAAGAAAAAAAAAGAAGAAGAAGAAGGGGAAGAAAGGAGATAGATTTCCCCAGCATTTTAGCCCCAGCAGGTAAGTAAATAATTTTCCAACAGTGTTATCCCCAGCATCCGAGGGAAGACGACACGAGTGTTGAGGGAAGCAGTTTTGAAGTCAGCTACCCATTGGGGGAAGAAGGAAGATAACACAAAGTGTTAAGGGAAGGAGGAAATCATCCCCAGCTAGAACGTCACAACCGACCATCATTTTCAAAAACTAACAAAATTTTTCTTTGTATGTAACAGGAACAAAGCAGTGCAAAGTTTCTCCTAAGATGAAAACATCTTAGTCTGATGAATTATTTCTCCTAAGATGAAAGAATCTTAGTCTGATGAATTATTTCTCCTAAGATGAAAGAATCTTAGTCTGATGAATTGTTTCTCCTAAGATGAAAACATCTTAGTCTGATGAATTATTTCTCCTAAGATAAACATCTTAGTCTGATGAATTGTTTCTCCTAAGATAAAGAATCTTAGTCTGATGAATTGTTTCTCCTAAGAGTCAAAAATCTTAGTCTGATGAATTGTTTCTCCTAAGATAAACATCTTAGTCTGATGAATTGTTTCTCCTAAGATAAAAATCTTAGTCTGATGAATTGTTTCTCCTAAGAGGAAAAATCTTAGTCTGATGAGTTGTTTCTCCTGAGATGAAAAAATCTTAGTCTGATGAATTTTTTTTCAAGTTAATAAGAAGTCAGTTGGAAAGACTTAGAAAATATAGCAATAAAGAAGTAAAGGCAACGGCCGGAAAGACCCAGACAGATAATAAGAAGTGGAAAACAACAATTGGAAGGTCTCAGATAAAACAACAAAAAGTGGGAAGCAATAATTGGAAGGTTTCAAGTAAAACAACAATTTAGACCTAGTCTGATGAATTATCTCCAAGCGTCAAAATCTTAGTCTGATGAATCTTTTCTCCAAAGATATCAAAATCTCAATCTGATGAATCTTTCTCTTGAGATCACTAAAATTTAGACCTAGTCTGATGAATTATCTCCTAGCGTCAAAATCTTAGTCTGATGAATCTTTCTCCTAAGATATCAAATTCTCAGTCTGATGAATCTTTCTCCTGAGATCACATAAATTTAGACCTAGTCTGATGAATTATCTCCTAGCGTCAAAATCTTAGTCTGATGAATCTTTCTCCTAAGATATCAAAATCTCAGTCTGATGAATCTTTCTCCTGAGATCACATAAATTTAGACCTAGTCTGATGAATTATCTCCTAGCGTCAAAATCTTAGTCTGATGAATCTTTCTCCTAAGATATCAAAATCTCAGTCTGATGAATCTTTCTCCTGAGATCACATAAATTTAGACCTAGTCTGATGAATTATCTCCTAGCGTCAAAATCTTAGTCTGATGAATCTTTCTCCTAAGATATCAAAATCTCAGTCTGATGAATCTTTCTCCTGAGATCACATAAATTTAGACCTAGTCTGATGAATTATCTCCTAGCGTCAAAATCTTAGTCCGATGAATCTTTCTCCTAAGATAACAGAAGAAATCTCAGTCTGTTAAAACTTTCACCTGAGAGGAATACATTTCAGTCTTTAAATTTCAAGTATTGAAGTTGGGAGCCCGCCCATATAACAGAGGAATACATTTCAGTCTTTAAATTTCAAGTATTGAAGTTGGGAGCCCGCCCATATAACAGAGGAATACATTTCAGTCTTTATATTTCAAGTGTTGAAGTTGGGAGCCCGCCCATATAATAGAGGAATACATTTCAGTCTTTACATTTCAAGTCTTTAAGTCAGGAGCCCTCCCGAAGAGCGGAGGGTTGCCACAAAAATTCCCAGTATAAATCCAAATTCAGAAGGCAGAAGGAAGTAATCAGTTCAAGTTCTTGTCAATAAAAGTTAGTTACAATAAAGAAAAACAAGAAAAAGAAAAAAAAAGAGAAAGGCAAGAAATTACTCCAAATGTAGAATTGGATAAATACTCAAGACATGACTGAAGTCACAAGCTCTGCATGTCCCGTCTTGATTTTGAAAAAGCTGAAAAAGATTGAACCAACACCTGCAGCTAATAGGTATCAAAGTTAAAATCCAAAGTCTGCATGAAGGACCATTCAAGACTCGAGACTAAGCTTCAGAAGACTTATAGATAGGAATCTTTGTAACTAGTAGATGATAGGCTTAGTTAGTCTTTTTCAAATTTTAATTTTGATGTAACAACCGGACATCGGACCGGACCTCAACGGAACGGAACCTCGATCAGCTCTTCACTTCGGTATGCTCCATTATCTCACTCACTTCCGAACTACACATGGCCTAATTCCTTTATAGCCAACGATATGTAGGCAGCTTAGATACTAGGGCTCGGTCACATTCTCTTCCTTTCTGTTAGTTCTAGTCTCTCCAAATAAGGGTCGGGTCCAAAAACATGTCTAGTCGTTCTTTGTCTGAAAACTCTTCGTATTTCCAGTCAAAGAGGGGCAACTGTAGATGCGTGATTTTGACCCTCCCCAAGAATATTTACATTTTTAGCGTAAATATTTAATTTAGGTCCAATATAGCTATTTCAGCTAATTTTGACTCTTTTACTTTATTTTCACCTTAAAATGAAAAATTACAAAAAAATATATATAAATTTTAGTTTATGTATTTCTCATAAACTTTAAAAATACAAAAAAATAGTACCTTATTTTTTATCTTTATATAATTTCGAAAATTACAAAAAATAGTTTCATTAAAATTTTGTAGTTATTTTAATCTTTAAAAATAGAAAAATGGTACTTTATATTTTTATCTTTATATAAAAATGAAAATTACAAAAAAACATAGTTTTGTTTTAATTGTCAATCTTATTTTGATAGTTATTTTATTTACGTAGGATTAATTAAATAATATCGTATTTTTATTCTCGGTTCCGGGCAAAGAATAATATTCGGGTTCAAATGACCCATTTTTTAGGCCTAATTTTCGGACTTAACCCATAACAATCCGAGCCCACCACACGTGGGGGACACACGTGGGGGATACGGACAGAGCACGAGAAAGACCCATCACTCATTGGGTACCCAACCCACGTGACACCCTCACATTTTTGACCATATGTACACACACACTAACATGGAGATTGACGGACATTTTTGAAGACCAACGGATGACTACTATTCATCTTCCTTCTCTATGTTTTGAACGAGAACAAATGCAACCCTAAACCTAAGACCCCTACACTCTCCCTCACGTCCAAACGACCCCTGCTGCGTCTTCCACACCATGCTGGAAACCACCACAGAAAACGAACCAGCAACAGCGAGCTCCTCCACCATCTCCGTCCGTCGCCCTCGACCAAACGACCATCTCACGACCACTGCTCCACCATCGCCGTCTCCAGCGTTCTGTCTTCCAAATGACCACCTCAAAACCCTCACCTTCTTCATCATCTCAACCACAAAACCCTAAAAACCAGTGGACCATCCTAAACCTCCCCCACGATACCACCAGTTTCTACCGCCAAACGAGCACCTGGAAGCCCGTCTCTCTCACGCAATTGATGCAGCAGCTCACTGCTGCTTCGTCTTCGACCATCAACGTCCATTCATGCCACCCATCTCGCCGGAGAAAACAGTCCAGCCCGTCGACCATAGCCATAGTCTTCTTCTGCACGTCCTGTCTCCCCAACCAGTCCGCCATTTCCAGTTTTCACCCAAGCGACCAGCAATAATGTAACAGTGAAGAACTTCGAAGTCGAGTTCTGCCCTTCTCTAACTCGTGAAGAACTTCGAAGTGAATAACCACTCTCATTCCAGTCCGTTTCTGCCCTTCTCTAACCCATCGACCTTCGAAGTCGAGTTTCGATTTCGTTGTCGCTAGCTACTGGTCGAAGTTTCCATCGTGTGTTGAGGTGCCGATGCAAGGTTCCGGTTCGTTGGTTCAGCTCACCGATTATCGCTCGATTTGGTTTGACGATTGAGTTTTAAACCTCCAGCTTTGTTTATCAACATAGAGGTTCGGTTCTAACCTTTGTTTTGAATTGATATCGGTTACTATCATATCCGAGCTTGAATAAATGTTATGTATGTTGAAGATTTTGTTTAAATCTTGCGAGTTTTAGTTTTGTGCTTATGTTATCGCTATCTCTAAGTGGCATGCTAGACGGAAACGTTGTTCAAAAGTTTTCATGTCCGTGACTAGTTCGCCAGATTTGTAGTCGGATTGATTTAATAGGTTCTATCATAATTTTGTTAGTCATTATTCTGTTGGTTGCCATATGTGTTAGCTCTAATGTAAGTTCATGTTTAATTTTAATTTGTCAAGTTTTGAAACACTGTTTATTAGTCGTATATCCTGCTAGCTTTCATTGTTAGATTGAATGAATTAGGATTCTCTTTTCAGAGACAAAACAATCAAATAGAAAATTGCAGTTTACTTTAGGTTGGCCTAGAAATAATAAATGAGACGAGCCTCGCCAAATAAAAAATGCACAAACTGTGGGGCCCTCATAAATGTATATATTAAAAATACTTAGACTTCGGGATAGACAGTTTAGCGAATTGCACGGCCTTCCCCAAAATAATGACGCGTTAGACTCTTTAGGCGCGCACTTTAAATAACCTTACCTTCTTAAACTCGGGTGCGCATTTATGCGACCCAATTCTAAATCTCAATGAAGTCGAAATGCGTCGACAAATCACGGGTACATTGATTGTGACATGGTTCGGGATGCATTTTTGTGACGTTGCAATTTTTAAAAAAAATAATTAATGAGACGAGCCTCGCTAAACAAAACACACAAGTTGTGGGGCCCTCTATACGTGTTTGTAAAGGTACTTAGACTTCGAGATGGGCCGATTAGCAAAATTTCACGGCCTTACCCAAAATAATGATACGCTAGTCGCTTTAGGCGCGTCTTTAATAAATTACTTCCTTAAACTCGGGTGCACATTTATGTGACCCAAATCCAAATCTCAACGGAGTCGAAATATGTCGATAACCACGAGTACATTGACTGTGACGTGATTCGAGATATGTTTTTACAATGTTGCAATTCTTTGTTAAAATAATAATAATAATAATGAAAGCGGTGAAGAGTTAAAATTTGCACATAGGTTCAACATGTTACAAAATCAGATAAATAAGCCAAATATGACAGTTGAGCGACCGTGCTAGAACCACGAAACTCGGGAATGCCTAACACCTTCTCCCGGGTTAACAGAATTCCTTATCCGGATTTCTGGTTTACGAACTGTTAAATAGAATCAAACCTTTCCTCGATTCGGGATTCAACCGGTGACTTGGGACACCATAAATCTCCCAAGTGGTGACTCCGAATCTTAATAATAAATCCCGTTTCGATTGTCCTTTAATTGGAAAAACTCCATTTACCCTTTACCACACCCTTCACGGGGTGCAGTAGCGCCAAAAGGAGGTGTGACACTTTGTTCTCAACACAAAGATAGAAAATGATAAAATGAGAGAGTCTTATCGGTGAAAACCCTCATGGGCACCGTAAGGTGATGGTGACTTGTGAAAAGAACAAAATGAGAGAAGCTTGATGGTGAAAACCTTCAGGGCACTACAAGTCGATTGAGGATTATGGATCAGATGGGACAATTGAAGTGCTGAAGCCCAGTTTCATAGTGAAGAGGTACAATAAGAGTTGAATATTAGACTTGCTCGATAGATTAGGCCACTTAATCCAAAGTTGCATGTCATGGTCATTAGAGTTGGTATCCACATCTGATAAATTTCTACTTTATTATTTTCTTGTTAGGTGTCATCTCTTTCCCTTGTCCCTTATTTTATTTTTGTTGTTTTGTTTGAGTCCCTTCTTGATTCTGTTTGGTTAGAACAAGTGAGAAATAACTTCAAAATTTGATACCATCTTTCCAATTGCACAAAGCCGAGTCTGGAAAGCACATCAAAATGGCATAAAATACAGGAGAATAGTGTGTGAACTAAGTTGGTGATCATAGACATTCTTTGGGATTGATGTAAAATGCAAAGATTGGATGAATGTCGGAACACTAGTGCAATGCATCGGGCATAAGGTATTGGACTTGAATGAATCAGGAATATTTCTTGTGATAAGGGTTGTCTGGAAAAGCAGTCGGTCGATAACAAGCAATGTCTTCCAAGTTGAAGTCCAGGTTGATCGTGACAAGGTCAAGGCCACAAACTAATCACCACATTTAAACTCACAAGTTTTCGTTGTTTGAAATAGGAACGAAGCAGTGCAAGCAAGTCGGTTCAAAAAAGAACATGGAAAAGGAGAACAAGAGCCGACAAAGGGATGTTTCTCAAATTTTTACCTTTATCGGTCTTGTTAGTGTGCATAAAATATTTCCATTGTGCTTCACAGTTTTCCTCCTAGGATAAGAAGTCCTAGTCTGATGGATTTTCCTCCCACACAAATCTTAGTTTGATGAATTTTTCTCCTAAGATAGAAAACCTAATGTGATGAATTTTCTCCTAGGATCAAAATCTTAGTCTGATGAATCTTTCTCCTAAGATAAGAAACCTAGTCTGATGAATTTTCTCCTAGGATAAAAATCTTAGTCTGATGAATCTTTCTCCTAAGATAGAAGACCTAGTCTGATGCATTTTCTCCTAAGATCGAAATCTTAGTCTGATGAATCTTTCTCCTTAGATAAAAAGCCCTAGTCTGATGTACTTTCTCCTAGGATCAAATTCTTAGTCTGATGAATTTTTCTCCTAAGATAGAAGACCTAATATGATGAATTCTCTCCAAGGATCGAAATCTTAGTTTGATGAATCTTTCTCCTAAGATAGAATACATAGTCTGATGAATTTTTCTCCTAGGACCGAAATCTTAGTCTGATGAATCTTTCTTCTAAGATAAAAGAGCTAGTCTAATGAATTTTTTCTTTGGATCGAAATCTTAGTCTGATGAATCTTTCTATAATAACAATAACAATAACAACAACCCAGTATAATCCCACAAGTGGGGTCTGGGGAGGGTAATATGTACGCAGACCTTACCCCTACCCCGGGGGCAGAGAGGCTGTTTCCAGGAGACCCTCAGCTCAAGANTAAGAAATATAAGAAATACGAAATAGATGAAAGGTATACTAATATCCAACAGATAACTCCCTGTATCGGTAGCTGGTCAGTAACATCTTAAGATTACCTCATAACTAGCTAGTCTCACTCTAGTGCGCTGTGGAAATATCCACAACTTCCCCCTAACCTACAACTTTAATGCTCGACCTCCACAATCCCCTATCAAGGGCCATCTCCTCAGTAATCCTAAGACGTGCTAAGTACTACCTTATCACCTATCCCCAATACTTCTTAGGTCTCCCTTTACCTCTCCTTATGCCCACCACAGCCAGTCGCTCACACCTTCTCACTGGTGTATCAGTGCTCCTCCTCTGAATGTGCCCGAACCATCTGAGTCTTACTTCCCGCATCTTATCCTCTCTGGGGGCCACGCCCACCTTCTCTCGAATATCTTCATTCCTAATCTAATCCATCCTTGTATGCCCGCACATCCACCTCAACACCCTCATCTCTGCTACTTTCATCTTCTGGGTGTATGAGTTCTTAACCGGCCAACACTCGGTCCCACACAACATTGCAGGCCTAACCATTTCTTCATAAAACTAAACTTTTAGTAATGGTGGAACTTTCTTATCACACAGGAATCCCGTCGCTAACCTCCACTTCATCCAACCCACCCCTATACGGTGTGTGACATCCTCGTCGATCTCCCCGATCCCCTGAATAACTGACCCAAGGTACTTGAAACTACTCTTCTTAGGGATGATTTGAGAGTCAAGCCTCACTTCCACTCCCGCTTCCGTCGGCCCCGCCCCAAATTTGCACTCGAGGTATTCCGTCTTTGTCCTGCTCAACCTGAAACCTTTAGACTCAAGGGCATGTCTCCAAACCTCTAGCCTTTCATTGACGCCGTGTCGTGTTTCGTCAGTTAGGACTATATCATCAGAAAATAGCATGCACCATGGCACCTCCCCTTGAATATGATGCGTTATGGCATCTATCACTAGGGAAAATAGGAAAGGGTTGAGTGCAAACCCTTGGTGCAACCCCGTAACAACTGGAAAATGCTCGGAATCGCCTCCTACTGTCCTAACCCGAGTCTTAGATCCTTCATACATGTCTCTAATCACCCTAATGTAGGCTACCGGAACCCCTTTAACCTCTAAGCAGCTTCATAAGACCTCCCTAGGAACCCTATCATACGCTTTCCCTAGATCAATAAACACCATGTGGAGATCCTTCTTCTTATCCCAGTACTGTTCTGCCATCCTCCTAATAAGATGGATGGCTTCTGTGGTAGATCGCCCCGGCATAAACCCGAACTGGTTATCTAAGATAGACACCGTCCTTCGCACTCTCATCTCTACCACTCTCTCCCAGACTTTCATGGTATGACTCAGTAATTTGATACCTCTATAGTTGTTACAGCTCTGGATATCGCCTTTGTTCTTATATAACGGAACCATTGTACTCCACCTCCACTCTTCAGGCATCCTATTAGTCTCGAATATCACATTATACAACCCAGTAAGCCATTCCAATCTTGCTCTACCCACACACCTCCAAAGTTCAACCGGAATTTCATCTGGCCCGGTAGCTCTGCCCCCCCTCATTTTACGCATTGCCTCGATGACCTCATCGACCTCAATGTCCCTACAATAACTTAATTCATGGGGGATGTCGGCATTCCTCAATCCACCTAGTACAATATCTTGATCCCCTTCTTCATTTAGAAGTTTATGAAAGTAGGTCTGCCATCTCCTCTTAATCTGGTCATCCCCCATCAAAACTTTGCCGTCCTCATCTTTTATGCACCTCACCTGGTCTAGATCCCGAGCCGCCCTCTCTCTCATCTTAGCGAGTTGGAATAACTTCTTCTCCCCGCCTTTTTTACCTAGTTCCTCATACAGACGAGCAAAAGCTGCCGTCTTAGCCTCCTTCCTAGATACTTTATATCTCTCCCTGTTCGCTCTCTTCTCCTCCTCGCCAGTGCTCCCTACTAACCGCAGGTAAGCTGCCTTCTTCGCTTCCACTTTATCTTGGACAATTGCATTCCACCACCAGTCTCCTTTATGGCCACCGGCGCGGCCAGAAGATAACCCCAACACATCTCTCGCCGCCTTCCTAATACAATCAGCCGTCGTCGACCACATAGTGTTTTTTTCCCCACTACGTCTCTAGGCTCCCATTCCCGTTAACTTTCCTTCCAACTCCTCAGCTTTATCCTTAGTCAAGGTGCCCCACCTAATCCTCGGGCGGCCTCGTATTGACCTCTTCTTCCTCCTTATCATAATGCCAAAGTCCATCACCAAAAGCCTATGTTGTGTTGCAAGGGTCTCACTCGGGATAACTTTGCAATCCACGCACCACCTTCTATTGACTCTTCTGAGGAGGAGATAGTCAATCTGAGTCTTCACCACCGAGCTTTGGTAAGTGTCACACCTCCTTTTTTACGTGTTGTAATACACCCCGTGAAGGGCGTAAAGGAGTTTTTCCAATTAAAGGACAGTCGGAATGGGATTTATTATTAATTATTCAGAGTCGCCACTTGGGAGATTAATGGTGTCCCAAGTGACCGATTGAATCCCGAACCGAGGAAAATATGACTCTGTTAACAGTCCGCGAACCAGAAATTCGGATAAGGAATTCTGTTAATCCGGGAGAAGGTGTTAGGCATTCCCGGATTCCGTGGTTCTAGCACGGTCGCTCAACTGTCGTATTTGATTTTATCTAATTTCCATATATGTTCTATTTTTATGTACCTTTTATTAATAACCCACTTTTATTCTATTTAATATTTATTTTACAAGAATTACAACGTCGTGAA
>MU702622.1:103202-144964 GCA_026770625.1 Nicotiana glauca | reverse complement strand
ATATATATATATATATATATATATATATAATTTTTGAAAACAAAATAACGACTATTATACAACCTATTTTTCAAAATAAGGATCCCCCTTTTTTTTTTTTTTCTGCGAACAACTTCCAAAAATAAAGACTCTTTTTATATTTTTCCTTTGCTTTAAGTAAAACTATTAAAATAAAAACATTTTCATTTCCATTTTCGAAATTTCGGCAGCGTTTCGACAGCATTTGGGCATCGGGTTTTCAATGTTCAAAGCCGGTCAGCATGCGGGACCAAGATAAATAAGTGCAAGACGTAAAATGCATCATAATGGTCATTCATATCCGGTTACCTGTCCTAGACGGACCCAACCCCTATATTGAGTCCCCTAAGTCAAATACAATATGATACAAATAAGTGTTCCTACTAGGGATCCGGCATGAAGTCAAGTTATTCTAGGTTCAAAACCTGGGTAGGTGTTCTAGACAGTGTACCCGAGCGGACAACTCGAGTCGAGCAGGGGGCTACGTACCGGGGACCGCGAGATCGTCCGTCTTTGTAACTTGTCCGAGCCCTTTCTTATTTCAAGGTATGATACTAACAGAATAGAGAGTCTCAACCAGTGAGCACATCCCCGGAGGTAAGAAGAGAAGGGTTCGGCACAGTTTATACGTACAGTCAAATAATATCAAAGCGGTAAAGCATTTGGCACATATAGCATGAAACATGTAGAAAGTCAAATAAATACACTCCAAATACAACAAATATACCAAGCTCGAATTCTTGAACCCTGAACCAAACTTCTGGGTTAAATTCCCCAGCAGAGTCGCCAGAGCTGTCACACCTCCTTTTGGCGCTACCGCGCCCCGCGAAGGGCGTGGTAAAGGGAGTTTTTCCAATTAAAGGACAATCGAAACGAAATTATTTTATTTAATTCAGAGTCACCACTTGGGATATTTATGGTGTCCCAAGTCACCGGTTGAATCCCGAATCGAGGAAGGGTTTGACTCTATTTAACGGTCCGCGAACTAGAAATCCGGATAAGGAATTCTGTTAACCCGGGAGAAGGTATTAGGCATTCCCGAGTTCCGTGGTTCTAGCACGGTTGCTCAACTGTTATATTTGGCTAAGTTATCTGATTTTATAACATTAATTTAGCTTATGTGCTAGTTTTAACTTTTGACCGCTTTTAATATTATTATTACTATTTTTAGCAAAGACTTGCAACGTCGTGAAAACGCGTTTCGGGTCACACCGTACCGGTACGCCTGTGGCCTTTAACACATTTTTGACTTCGTTGAGATTTGGATTTGGGTTACATAAATGTACACCCGAGTTTAAGAAGGTAAGATTATTTAAAGTACGCGCCTAAAGAGTCTAACGCGTCATTATTTTGGGAAAAGCCGTACAATTCGCTAAACAGCCCATCCCGAAGTCTAAGTATTTTTAATATATACACTTATGAGGGCCCCGTAATTTGTGCATTTTTGTTTGGCGAGGCTCGTCTAATTTATTTTAAAAGTATAATCCTAAAGTGACTCCATTCTATTTTTCCGTCTCTAGTAATGAAAGAAGAAAAAGGTGCTAATTAATTTACATGCTTGAAAATTATTATAGTCGGGTTCCGAATGCAGTTTTTAAATTCGAATATAAACGTGCATATGGGCAGTCCGTTTGCCAACTAAGGGCCCAGGTCCAACACATGCAGGATTAAAAGAGACCTGGGACATCTTATTTCAATGTTGAGGCCTAGTTAAGTTATCCTACCCATCCCGAATTTGCAATGCAGAAAGTGTAAAGTAATGGTATTTAATTAAACATGTTGTGGCAAGTTTTTATAAAGGCAACAATTGAATGGTATAAATTAGATGTCCAGTAATTCAAAACAGTCTACTGGGCCTGATTATGTGGGACATGCATTTGAAATATACTACCTAACAACCGAACTGAAATAAACAGAGTGCTATTTGTTACGGCATCATCCTTCTTTTAACTAAGAGCATACATGGAAAGTTCATAAAACTAAACTACTATGGAAGGTTGTTTAGTTATACATTTTTACAGGCAGAAATCTACATAACAGTAATATATAAGATGAACTCAATACAATCAGTGAAAAGAAAAGAAAAAGCTAAATTAAAACTCCCACTTCCATTTTTTATATACATTCACGCTTCCATATTTTTCAGCTTACAATAGCTAGTGTATTCAGTTATGTACCTGGTATAGGAAACCAAAGAAGAGGAAGATCAGCAGAATAGTAGTACAACAACAATACAACAGCAGTAGGTTGACAGCCAGCAACAACAAATAGAGCCAAGTTCAAGACCAAACCGCAGTCAAATGCCCAGGAAGAAAGAAGCTTAACCAAAATAGTGAATCTACTAGAAATTAGACTAGGCAGTCAAGAACATCCCTCAGCAATCATATAATACCCAGCAACCCTCAAATAAATCACCCAATATCTTCACAGGCCCTGAACACCCAAGAACAAAATAGAAACAAAGAGATTGGAACTGTTTCTACTCTTAAAATCAATGTAACAGTGTGGACTGACTGTCTAAAGCACTCTCTCAAAATCTTCAGGTTTAAGGTGTAGAAGGAATCAGCTTTAAAAGCTTTCAAGAAAAAAACTGATCCTCAAACTCTCTTTTATGAGTTTTAATTCTAAGAAACTGACCAAAGGTCCTCCCCACTGATCTTTAGGACTGGTGATTAAAAAACATTCCCTCCCACTGATGGTTAAAAAGCCCCAGGTATGTGTTCTGTTTTCAGGAGGTATATTGGAATNCCCCCCCCCCCTTTCTTAATGCCAACATCTCCTCTTATATAGCCAACTAACAGCCTCCCCTTTTTTAAAATGTTTAACTGAACTGGCAGCCCATCTTATTCTGTTTTTCCCACTTAAAAATGTCTAAGTGTAGGTTCATCATTTAAAATTGCTAAAATGCAGAAAACTCCTAGAATGCCCTAACGTTCCCAAACTTTTTAATTGACCAAGTATGGGACCTATTATTCTAAGCTGCTGGCCTGCAGAAAACTGGTGGCACCCTGCTGTACAGCAGATTCCACTAGTCTAGTTTATGGGTAGGGCAATTTTAAATCCTAAAATGCTAACTTCTGGTTTCCTAATGCTAACAGCTATATCCAATTCATTTCCTAAACACAAATTAAATAGCTATAACCACTGACTTCAATTCAACAGTGGTCTTGGACCAAATTAACAGGGTCAATAATATCACTGTTCTATTGCCCTAGCACAACAAACCCATATAACTAATCGACGACGTTCGTTTAATCACTTAGGACATACAATTGATAACAAAATTTGCCATATGAATCAGTGACTTATAGCTTTCAGGCAGAATCAACGAATATGTATAACTAATTATTCGACGATGTTAATAGACTCGAATACGCATTCTATAGCAAACGCAATCACAGAAACAAACAGAAGCAAAATTGGACCAAATAAAAGGTCTTGGAGAAAAAACAGAGAATTTGATCAAGAGAATCAGAACGAAGTAAAATGTTACCAAATAAACACATAAAAATAGAATAAAGGAATAAAAGGGAAAAGAATACCTCGAGTGAATTCAAAAATCTAAAAAGAAACCTGGGCCATCTCGGACTTGAAAAATTTTGAGGCCAAACGGACCTTAATCAGGGTGTTCTCAGCTGAGAACACCTAGACTAAGGTCCATTGGACCTCAACCACCTATCGAATCTAGCCGGAAACCCTCTTTCAGATTTTTAGGGTTCATACGGATATTTAAAGCTTGGGGTCTACTGGTTAGATTCGAACCGAACCAAGGGTCGTTTGAGTGTGAGGGAGGTCAGGAGGTGCTAGGGTATAAGTTTGGGCTTGGTTGAGACAGGTTTGGATTTTGCTCGAATCTTCAAATGAAGATTCGAGAAGCTGTTGACTGATTCGAGCCAAGGTAGTAACGGATTCATGGATGGGGGAGTTAGGTGGTCTTGTGGTGATATTTTGGGTGGCCGGCGATGCCTTGCCGCCGGGTTTACGGCTAAGGGAAATGGGGGCGGCGCTAGGGTTCCCGTCTCTGAAAGAGACGAGGTTTGAGAGACGAGGGGAGATAGGGGGCGTTTGGTTTGGGGGGCGGGGTGGAGAATTAGAAATATATAGTACTTTTGGGTTTTGATCCAGGCCGTTGGATCAATTAAGATCAATGGCCAGGATCCTCTGACTTAACGAAACGGCGTCGTTTAGACGTCTCTGAGACCGGAGCGGTCTCTGATGAACTGGGTCGGGGCTGGATCGGGTAAAGACGGGGTGACCTGGACCGTTGGATTGGATAGGATGGACGGTCTAGATCAGGCGTATCCAAACGACGTCGTTTGGATTAAAAGGACGCCTGATCTGGGCCGTCTATTGGATTTGATCAACGGCCTGCGTGTAAACGCCAATACGGCGTCGTTTTGGTCTGTCTTTGATGGCTTTGGACGAGATGGATTGGGCTGGCTCCTAATTTGGGCTGGCTTTTCTTGCAATTTTAGCCATTTTCCAACTTCCTTAACTAACCACCCTTAAATTTAATACACCTTGACAAATCAAAAGAGATGAAAATACACACCTATTAATTAGCACAAAAACTAAACAATGCAAATTACATATTTTAAATTAACTCAATGACAAGGGATAACAAAGCATATATATTTTTTTTTTTGTAATTTTCTCTTCTAACCACTTTATGGCTAATTAATCCCTAAATGCACGCAACACATATTTTTGTATTTTTAATCAATTCAAACAAATAAACACACACGTACAAAGTATAACACATAATCCACAAAAATCAAATGCGCTACAAAACTAATTTTCTATACTTTTGGGAGTAATTGTCGTGAGAGCAAAAATTACGTGCTCACACTCACAACTAGGCCCTCGACCTTACCCAATCATATGCCTTACTAGCCTCACCATCATCAACAAATAAAGGAACACAACCCATATCAAATATCACAACATATTAGCAAATAATAGAGACGGAGGTAAACATGTACAATAATTTCTATGCCTGATTACAAATAATGTGAGCATGAATAAAGCTTATGCATGATCTCTAACATGAAGGCAGACAAGTTCAAAAACAAGTAACTACGTAAACATAGATGATGGCCATGAGGCCTCACGGGACGGACCAAGTCTCCATCCCTCGAGATATACATCCACACGCCCATCACCTAACATGGGTATCACTTCCAAACAGTTACACGATATCAAATTCTTTGGGTTTATACCTTCAAAGCTTGAGTTAAAACTATTACTTACCTCAATACCGTAAAATCCTACTTCGGGATGCCCTCGTCTCCGGAACCGGTCTCCAAAAGCTCTGAATCTAACCATAATCATATTAATACCATCATCATGTGCTAAATAATCGAATTTCACAATAAAAATATAAAATATGCCAAAAATCCGAAATCGGCCAAAATCCGGCCTTTGGGCACACGTCTCGAATACATTCAAAAATGGCAGAATCAAAACCCTCTTCCTCTCCCGAGTCTAACCATACAAAATTTATCAAAATTGGAATTTGTTGGGTCCCTCAAATTCCTACCTAAAACTCTCCAAAATTCAAACCCTAACTCCCTCAATTTCACTTTCAAATCATCAATCAAATCCCAAAAACGAAGATGGGTTCTTCAAATATAATCAAAACTGAGTAGACAACACTTATCCCAATCCATATGATGAAAATCTCCTCCAAAATCGCTCAAATCCGAGCTCCCCAACTCAAAAATATGACCGAATGAACAAACTCCAGTTTTATATTTTTTTACCAGCTATTCTGCCTCGTTTATCATTCCAAACTATCCCAAAACTCGTAATTTATGCCTCCAATAGATTCCTTGTGAAATTCTAGTCACGTTAGGCTTTTGAATCACTCAATTTGACCTTTTAATGAATGAGATATGTATGTTTTAATATGTGTAAATACTGCACATTTTTAAATACGATATTAGTGACAATTTCGTAATAAATCTGACAAATCTAACCTAATTTTTAGTAATATGACCATAAAATTCTCATATGATGTCCAAATTCGATGATTCTTCTTGCTACCGGTCAGTAATTACTATACGGATCTAATTCTTCGATCAAAAAAGAAATAGGAGCTCATTTGTTCAATATGATATCATTTATGCTTGAAGAAACGACATCGAAACATAAGAAAAACGAGCGCAACACAACCCAAACATATCCGAAACTAACCCAAGGCCCTCGGGACTTCAACCAATATTTCCAACAAGTCATATATCACTTCCCGAACTTAGTCGTACCTCCGAAAAGCCTAACACCACACTAAAACACCAAATCAACCTTGAATTCAAGCCTAAGAACTTTCTAAACTTTCAACTTTCACCAATTCAAGCCTAATTTTACCACGGACCTTCAAATTATATTATGGACACACTCCTAAGTCTAAAATCACTCAACGAAGCTAATCGAATCATAAAAACCCAAATCCGAATCCGTTTACTCATAAGTCAACTTCAGGTTGACTTTTCTAACTAAGAGACTAAGTGTTCATTTCCCTCCAAAACAACTCCGAACCCAAACCTACCAACTCGATACAACTCAACACGGCCGAACAATACAAAAAGAAGCATATATGGGGGAAATGGGGCTATAACTCTCAAAATGATATGCCGGGTCGTTACAGAAATTGACTGTCATTTTATTTGTGAGAAGATTCAGGAGAACTTGATTTTCATTGGTTACGTGAAGAGAAGTGAACAACTAAGAAGATTTGTTCATAAAGGCATTGAATACAGCTCAAGTTAATTATCTTTATAACAAGACGGGCATCATCAATATCTATGCTCCAACTTGAGAGGGAGTGTTAGAGAATGTATATAAACTTATTTCTTAGTAATGTATATAGATTGCTTCCTTAGTAATTTGCATAGCCATATTGATAGCAGATTCGTAGGATTCTTTTTTTATTTCATTCCGCAAGTTCGTCGAAAGTTGCAAAAACAACATGCGTGGCATCGACGACGGCGTTCATAAGTTTAGTGTGCTCTGTTAAAATTGCATTAACATTTAGAATGTGCCGAATGGAATTTACTTGCTAATTCTGTTATCAGGTTTTAAAGTCCAAATATTTATGTATCTTTTAAACTGGAATTGAGTTGTAGACCAAGAACGATGTCTTTGAGAAAATAAATTAAAACAACGCTCGTAGTACATGTATTAAAATTTTCAGTAAATTGAAGAACATATTATTTGGTCCAACGGATTGAACCAATTCAAACCGTGCATGCACTATGGATCTTATTCTTTGAGCTTTTTCAGGGCGCTCTTCAAAGATGGAAAGGGATACACATAGTTAAACCAAGCGAAAACGAGATGAATCGCACAGGCTGTGTTGACATTTCACCATTTCAAGCTAGTAAAATATCAAAATTCTTCATCGTTTCTATGATCTATTGCAACTAAATATAGATATTTCTTTTTCGCTGCAACTACTCCATGTGTTTCAGTCATATCCAAATCTTTTGGATTAGTCCCATAAGGTAGTTCCCATCCAAAGTGGAGGAGTAACTGAGCCAGAGGAAGTCCAACATTAGCTAAACCAAATAGCATACCTGGACACATCCTTCTTCCTGCACCAAATGGAACAAACTCAAAGTGATTTCCCGTAAAGTCAATAGAAGAGTTCACAAATCTCTCTGGTATAAAATTTTCAGGATCATGCCAACTTTCGGGATCTCTCGCAAGTGCCCATGCATTGACTAATACTCTTGTCTTAAGAGGTATAGTGTATCCATCAATATTTGTTTGCTCCCTACATTCCCTAGGCCCTATAAAAGGAACTGGAAGATGTAGCCTTAGTGTTTCTTTAATCACTAATTTTAGGTATGTCAACTTTTCAAAATCTTCTTCATCAACATTTTTCTTTCCCTTGAAAACTTGTCTCACTTCACTTTGAGCCTTGGCCATAATATGTGGGTTCTTCATCAACTCTACCAATGCCCAAATAATTACTGTAAAAGAAGTTTCAGTTCCAGCAAGAAAGATGTCCTACATCAACAAACAAATAAATGAAGTCAACATATATAGATTCTTATGTAAGGTAATATATCAATGAAAATCATGTGTACTAAAATGCTTAAGGAAAAACCATAAAAGGGGTGTGGAGCTACAAACTCCCAACTTCGAGCATTAACATAAATGCACTAGGACATTCTACTTACTACATACAAAAAACAAAATACCGGAAGGCCGGTGAGAAAAGATTATATATAAGATGAGAGCAAACTTACAAGAATCACTGCTTTTATGTGATCATTTGTGATTGTAAATTGAAGTTCGGCATTCTCCTTAATCCTTAGGAAAACATCAACCAAATCTTCATCTCCATACTCACCATTTCCCTTGTTCCCAGCACCTCTGTTTTCAATATGCTTATTGAGAATGTCCTCCATAACTCCATCAACCTTTTTATGCGCATTCACCAATTTAGATTTCGAACCACTCATTTTGTGAAGAATCTTGTAAGAAGGGAACAAATCAGCAACATCAAATCCTCCAGTTAACGAGAGTATTTCCTTTACTATAGTTATAAGCTCCTCTCTGTCTTTGCATATTTTGCCAAAGGCCGATCTACAAGTGACAGAGTTCGTAAACCCAAATATTTTCTCTGTTATGTTTACCGTAGAACCTCTCGTGGAAGAAATTGATGAAACTAGACTTAAAAGCTCATCTTGTCGAATTGCACTAAAGGACTTGACCATCCTCGCACTAAGAAGTTCTAGGGTACAAATTTTACGCATTTGTCTCCAGTAGTCACCATATTGCCCAAATATTATGTCTTTTTGATTGTAAAATATGGTGTTTATGGATGTAAGTTGTGGCCTATCAGCAAAGGCGAGATCGTGAGTTTTTAGAATTTCTTTCGCAATAGGAGGTGATGATATGACCACCACAGGAATTTCCCCGAGTTGCAAGTAAATAAGAGGCCCATACTTTTGTGCTAAAGTTCTAAGTCTGCGATGGGGAAGTCCTCCGATTAAGTGATGCAGGCTTCCAATAAAGGGAAGTCTCCACGGACCTGGAGGCCACTTAGTTTCTCTTTCGTTTCTCCATTGTCTGCGAACTAGAATAAAAAGGGAGGAGAGGAAGAGAAGCAATGAAAGTAAGTTATAATTAAGAGAGGAGTAAATCTCCATTCTAACAGCAAAGAAAGAAAAGGAAACTGAAGACGGATGTTGCTTCAATTAACTTTAGCTGCTTTTATAATGGGACCAATACCCTATTGTCCTAATTAATCATGTCATAACCTTTTGTACCATATCCTTGAATTCTCTTTTCTTTTTTTTCTTTTTTTGTTTTTGTTTTTGGTAAACTTATCCTTGAATTCTAGTTACATACAATACTTCGATGAACAGTTCCCTCGAAATCATCTTGATACAATTTTATAATATTTCGAGCTCCTTCGCATATTATATTTGTGATTACCTATTGTAATAAAACTCTCTCCATTCCGATTTATATGGTGATGTTCGAATTTCGAAAGTCAAATGAGTTAATTTTAATCGTAAAATTGGGACATAAAACCTCTATATTTTTTTGAAGTAAATTTATATATTTAAATAAACTATGTAAAAAATACTATTCCATGTGTTTCAATTTGTTACGACGGTCAATTTGATTATTTTTTAGTGTGAATTCGGACATAAATTCTTTAATTTTTTTTGAAGTAAAATTTACATATTTAGAGACTACATAAATAGTAATATAAGTTACAATAGTTATATTTTAAGAAAAAGTCACAATAATTAACAATTCAAAATATTCAAAAACTATTTGCAAAAAATATGATAACAACAACCTTGTTTGACTTTCCAAACAGTTAATACTTTTATATATGGTAAATACAACGTATAAGTTAATTATACCATGTAATTTTTTGTAACGATCCGAATTTTCATTTTAAGAATTTGCATTTCGTTCAACGGCTTGAGACCCCGGGAAGCTTCGTAATACACATTATGACTCGCATGTATGGTCAAGTTTGATTTTCATAAGATTCAGAGTTAAATTTAAAGAAAAATCAAAATGTTATTTTGAAAGCTCAAATGGAAAGTATTGACCAGAGAGTTGACTTTTGAGAAAACGACCCCAAATTGGAATTTTAATGATGTCAATAGCTTCTCATGGTGATTTCGTACTTAGACATGTGTTGGAAATTGGATTTGGAAGTTCATAGGACAATTCGGCGCTTTTTGACGAAGTAAAAAAGTTGACGTGTTCTAATTATATTATATATTATGTGAAAGAGGTCTATTACTATGATGAATACCAATTGGATATGAAAGCAAGTGTACAAGGTGTATTTCAAGATATATGGGGTCTGAGGAAAGTCCTATGTCTAAGCCAAGTTGGAAAATTTCATAATAGACTAAAGTTGCAAATGAGTACACACTAGACCTCACTTGGGACGAGCATATCTACATATATATAATGTGTTATATGATGCACAGCCTATCAAATTAAAGATCTTTGAGTCTAGTTTCTAACGCTTCAAACCGTTCATTATTTGGACATTTGTACAAAATGTTATGATGAATTTACTGAAGGCGGTAATGCTGTGTTCTGCGGCAGACGCAAATCGTTGTTGTCGAATGCGATTTATAAGTCGCATTTGACAACTACAAGTTGCCTGGACAGATTACACAACGCGAGTTTCAGCCATTTTTAACACATTTGGAGCTATGGAGCTCTGATTGAGGAGATGTTTGAGGCGATTTTCACCATATGGATTGGGGTAAGTGATTCTAACTCTATTTTGGTTGAAATACATGAATCTATTGTTGTTTTTATCATGAAGTTAGTGAATTGAATTAAAAATGGTATAAATTCTCTATACCTTAGATTTAAGATTTGGAGGTCGATTTGTTGTTGGAATTTAGTAATTTTGGTATGGTTGGACTCGTGGTTGAATGGGTGTTCATATTTTGTAACTTTCGTTGGATTCTGAGACATGGGCCCCACGGGCGATTTTGAGTTAAATTTCGGATTTTTAATGAAAAATGTAGAAATTCATATGGAATTAATTCCTATAATTTTTATTTACTGAATCGAATTGTTTATGACTAGATTTGAGAATTTCGGGCACGAGTTCGCATGGCAAAGGCTTGTTGGAACTTTGAATTGGTTGCAAAGCGAGGTAAGTGTTTAGTCTAACCTTAGCTTGAGGGATTAGGGGTTGTGTCCTATTTGTTATGTGTTAATTGTGGAGTACGACGTATAGGCATGGTGACGAGTATCTATACGTTGGTGTCAAGCATGCCCCTGAGTCTTGTATTATAATTGTTATGACTCCGTTGTAGTTTATTGCGCTTTATGTGTTATTATTACTATTATTCCCTTGCCTGAATGTTTGTTTAATATTACTATTCCCTTGTCGGAATGTTTGTTTAATATTATTGTTCCCTTGCCAGGATGTTTGTTTTATATTATTGTTCTCTTGCCAGGATGTTTGTTTGATATTATTGTTCCCTTGCTGGGATGTTTGTTTTGATAGTATTGTTCCTTTGCTGGGATGTTTGTTTAATATTATTGTACCCTTGCCGGGATGTTTGTTGATATTATTGTTTCCTTGCAGGTATTCTTTTGTGATTAGTGTTGGCAACAATATGAAATGGGAAAGGTGGTATGCCTACCACAAGATATAATGATGTGGGAGCGGGTCGTAAGCCTACCACAACATATAATAAAATGGGAGCAAATGGTATGCCTACCACAAGATATAATGAAATGGGAGTGGGTGGTACGCCTACCACAAGATATAAAAAAATGGGAGCAGATGGTACGCCTACCACAAGATATAATGAAATGGGAGCGGGTGATACGCCTACCACAAATTATATTGATTACTTGTTATTGGTTTCCATGCGGGTAACATATTGTGCACAGTGTTAAAAATGAAATAGGAGCTGGTGGTACGCCTACCACAAGATATAATGAAATGGGAGTGGGTGATACGCCTACCACAAGATATATGAGAAATGGGAGCGAGTTGCACGCCTGCAACAAGATGTGATCTGAAAGTGAAATCTGCCTTTGTTTTCCTTATTCTTGCTAGTGGCTGGATTTTGATTCCTTATAATGGTGATTCCGTGCACTTTCTACTGTTGTGTTTATTTGTTGTTATCAATTCAAGTGTTTAAACTGTTTGATTTCCTTTATTTTTGTGACCCTTCGTGTTAGAACCTACAGTGTTTGCATTATTTTACCGTATTTATACACACACACACACACACACATATATATATATATATATATTGTACTTTACTTAAAGGGAATTGCTACTATGCTTTAATTTATTGATTTCTCGTATTAAGGGTAATAATTCATTTGATATTGTACTTTAATTGGAAAAGGGTATTTTCTTTATCAAATGATTTCTAAAAATGACTCCATTTTCTTGTGTTGATTTCCTAATTGGTTTGGAAGTTGTACTCTACTTTATGTTAAGTAAATGAACCTCTTTGAACATTCTTAATTATATTGGGTTATGGACCCTATGAACTGAGTAACATGAGAATATTATTGTGCAATGTGAGATATAAATATGTTGGCACAAGGTGCCGGGGAAAATATTATAGTTTTATTTAATTGCACGTGAGTTGTCCATGTGGTTGTAATATAAATATGAGTACGAGATGCCGTAAAAATATGAAAGTGGGCTGAGACTTATAATATTATGATTATGAAATGAGGCGTCACAAGGTGACCTTTACTCGAAAGAATTATATTCGAAAGGTATTTATTTGAAGGAAATATATTTATTGAAAAGCATATTATCTTAGAGGTTATTACTTGGATGATTTAATAGAGAAAGACTTATATTTGAAGGACTTCATTAATTGATTGTACTTGTATTTATTATTTATTAAAAAACAATTATTTTATCCTTGTTGCCTGCTATTTATATCACTGGTTGATCATTGTTGCCATCATTGATATCTGCTTCCTACTATTTTGTACGCTATCTTGCACAAGTTTATTTGGTAGTCTGGTCCTAGCCTCGTCACTACTTCGCCGAGGTTAGGCTGGGCACTTACCAGCACATGGGGCCGGTTGTGCTGATACTACACTTCTATACATTTTGGTGTACAGATCTAGGTATTTGATCGATAGTAATTGTTCGTTGCGGTGGAGACTCAAGGTAAACCTGTAGCAGCGTTTACGGTCATCAGAGTCACCTTCAATCATACTTATTTCCTTTTGTTCCCTTTGTTTCGGAACAGTGATGTATTTATTTTGTATAACTAGTCTTAGAAAGGCTTGTGACTTGTACTATCAGTTTTGGGAATGGTAAATTTCTTAGACAAATTTCATTTCAAGTTAATAAATAGCAATGTTATTTCAGTTATTGTTAGGCTTACCTAGTTTAGATACTAGGTGCCATCACAACTCCTTCGGAGGGATTTTTGTGTCGTGATAAGTTGGCATCAGAGATCTAGGTTCATAGGTGCTACAAGTCATAAGCAAGTTTAGTAGAGTCTTGCGGATCGATACAGAGACGTCTGTACTTATCTTTGAGAGGCTACAGAACTAGTAGGAAAAATTCCCACTTCATTCCTTCTTTATCGTGCTACATTTATTTCGCTTGAAGCTTATATATTATGTTCTTTTGCATTCACTCATGCATAGAATTGCGCACTACACCAATGGTTTGTGATATCGTAAAAGGTTTATAAGAGAGCCAGGGTTGCTCAACTATTGTTAACACGTGTCAATCATAATCGAGGATATGGAAGTGCAAAGAGATCTTTTAGTTGTGCGCATGGGGGTGCATCAGATCTTGACATCTTGACATCTGGTTGGTGAGTACAATCTTAAGAAGGTTTAATTGGTTACGAAATCATTACAAGTGAATGTAGATCTAAAGATAGTTGGTGGTATTAGAGACTATGCGATTCGTATGGGATTTCGAGTTAGCGAAGAGTACATACTAGTAGCCAAGACAATGGACAAAGAAAGTTAAACTATCATGAGGATGAAAATCGCTGCGTAAATATCTTGAGGTGTCATATGACTAGTATCGTATGAGCGGTGAAGGTTTGTATTGTGGATCGTCGGGAAAGTGTCTTATGCTTTCGCACCAAGTGAGGGAAGTCCACTATCAACGATCAGATTGCGTGATCATGTGTTATACAAATTTTGGCCGGAGATATATTTATGTGGTATTGAAAGGTTTTCCAAAACTTATATATGATCAAGAGCTAATATTTAAAAGAGATAGTGATGAGACTTGAGATATTCCCGCGTCCTTAATAATTCGGGGTCATGAAAACATATTCAGTATACTCGCAGTGCTTAATGTTAATCAGAACACTCGCGTGGGGCAATTATCTTTTAATGTACCGGTGGCATGGAATTCCCTGCAATATTTTATTTAAGTTATCCGGTACATACTCAGTATGAACAGTCGAACTGCGGATAGGTTATTATGAATATGGTGATACTAGGAACATTCTGAGAAATTATCCTAGACTTTAGAGAAATCCATTCCATCAGAGTACACATGTCACGTACTCCATTACAATTGCTACTCTACTTACACTGCCAGTTAGGGATGGAGGAATGACGGGTAGATGGCGCCTAAGAGGTGGAGACCCGACCCATTGATATATTTGCCATAGTATGACTGAGGTAGCTACACCATATAGTGCCATTATGGGTACGATCTCAATATACTATAAAGTAACAATTTCCTTAATTTGATTTGGTTCTGAGTATCGAGGCAAGCCCTCCTAATATGCTCCAATCATGAGTGAGCTTCGTGATCTTAAAATTTCTTATGTGAATGCTTTTGTTGGGAGATTATATGGAGATAGCTATGTCTATTATTATGTGTTAGTCACTAAAAATAGTTGTGATGTGATTTAAAAAAAAATTAATTTAAAGTGCAAATTTTATTCCCTATCGGTGTGAGGGTTCATTATATGTTGTGATTTTGTTTGACTGAATTTATTTTGAAGAAAAAGAAAATGAAAAATTTGAGTTGGCACAATGTGCATATTATTTGTGGTACGGAGCTGAGGACGAGATCCTCGTATTTTATATATATATATATATATATATATATATATATGATGTGAGATATTTAAACCAGGCTACAAGCTGCGGAGGTCCTTGTGGTGAAAATTTTATGTGTTTAAAATTCTCCCTTGTGAAAAATTTAAAAAAAAATGTACTATAGTACTTATAGGGAGTCATGCCTATGAGACTTATTTGAAAATTGTCATATGAATATCATTGGTCATAATTTGCCAAATTTGTATTATAACTATTGAGTTTAGCCTGCAAGGTGAGTGCGCCAGATGGCATTAAATTTGAGTCGTTAATTTGTGTAAGCTATTATGAGGTCTTCATGCCTCGTTGTTGGTAAAGTAGAGGTATGAAATGAGATTTTGCTAACCTGAAGTTAATTGGCAATTTTGTAATCGATTATGTACAACTATTAAAATCAAAGATGTGGTTAAGGTCATGCATATGATGTGTTTCATGTCTAGATATTATTATGATAATATCGTACTTGTAACGAGGAGATTAATGTAATTGATATTTATATATTTTGGAGTATTGTTGAGTTATGGATATGTTGTTATGCGTTGTTTGGGTGTTACCCTGACAGGTGGATAGTCTCAATTATAGGAAAGACTCTGCCAAAATTTATGAAAATTTTGAGAATTAGAAAAAAATTTGGGACATTGAGATGTGCGGAGGAAAAGAAAAGTTACATTATGTGTTTTATAGCGGACTCTACTTCTTATTTGAGAGTAAATGACCCTAAGTGGGGGAGGATGTAACAACTATTAAGCACTATTAAAAAGTTGATGCGTGCCTAGGCACGAGTTGCTATAGCCGAGTGAGATTAAGATAGTGTGATGATGTGAAAATCGGACCTTTTCAAAAATGTTTGGAGTGTAAGAAATTTGGTCTTAAAGTTTACAAATATGCGTAAGTGAAATAGCCTCAATTGAAATGGTATTGTCGAACCTATTTCGAATGTCGTAATGTGGGATCAACCACGAGTATATGTGTAAATGTAGAAACATCAATTTGGTAACCCCAAAATAATCTTAGCGCGTTCAAGGACGAACGTTTGTTTAAGAGGTGGAGAACGTAACGAACCGAATTTTCATTTTAAAAATTTGCATCTCGTTCAATGGCTTAAGACCCCGAGAAGCTTCGTAATACACATTATGACTCGCACGTATGGTCAAGTTTGGTTTTCGTAAGATTCAGAGTTAAATTTAAAGAAAAATTAAAATCTTATTTTGAAAGCCCAAATGGAAAGAATTGACCGGAGAGTTGACTTTTGAGAAAATGAAATTGGAATTTTAATGATGTCAATAGCTTCTCATGGGGATTTCGGACTTAGACATGTGTCCGAAATTGGATTTGGAAGTCCATAGGACAATTCGGCACTTTTCGACAAAGTAAGGAAGCTGACGTGTTCTAATTATATTATTTATTATGTGAAAGAAGTCTATTACTATGATGGATACCAATTGGATATGATAGCAAGTGTACGAGGTGTACTACAAGATATATGGGGTCTAACGAAAGTCCTATGTCTAAGCCAAGTTGGAACATTTCATAATAGACTAAAGTTGCAAATAAATACGCACAAGACCTCACTTGGGATGAGCATATCTACATATATATAATGTGTTATATGATTCACGGCCTATCAAATTAAAGGTCTTTGAGTCTAGTTTTTAACGCTTCAAACCGTTCATCATTTGGAGATTTTTACAAAACGTTATGATGGATTTACTGAAGGGGGGTAATGTTGTGTTCTGCGACAGACGCAAATCGTTGTTGTCCAATGCGATTTATAAGTCGCATTTGACAACTGCGACTTGCCGAGACAAATTACAAAATGCGAGTTTCAGCCATTTTTAACACATTTGGAGCTATGGAGCTCGGATTGAGGCGATTAATGAGACGATTTTCAACATATGGATTGGGGTAAGTGATTCTAACTCGATTTTGGTTGAAATACATGTATCTATTGTTGTTTTTATCATGAAATTAATGAATTGAATTGAAAATGGTAGAAATTAGCTATACCTTAGTTTAAGATTTGGAGGTCGATTTGTTGTTGGAATTTAGTAATTTTGGTATGGTTGGACTCATGGTTGAATGGGTGTTCATATTTTGTAACTTTCGTCGGATTCCGAGACATGGGCCCCACGGGCGATTTTGAATTAAATTTCGGATTTTTAATGGAAAATATAGAAATTAATATATAATTAATTCCTATAATTTTTATTGACTGAATCGAATTGTTTATAACTAGATTTGAGAATTTCGTGCACGAGTTCGCGAGGCAATGGCTTGTTGGAATTTTGAAATGGTTGCAAAGCGAGGTAAGTGTTTAGTCTAACCTTAGCTTGAGGGATTAGGAGTTCTGTCCTATTTGTTATGTGTTAGTTGTGGAGTACGACGTATAGGCATGGTGACGAGTATCTATACGTTGGTGTCAAGCATGCCCCTGAGTCTTGTATTATAATTGTTATGACTCCGTTGTAGTTTATTGCGCTTCATGTGTTATTATTACTATTGTTCCCTTGCCTGAATATTTGTTTAATATTACTATTCCCTTGCCGGGATGTTTGTTTAATATTATTGTTCCCTTGCTAGGATGTTTGTTTAATATTATTGTTCTCTTGCCAAGATGTTTGTTTGATATTATTGTTCCCTTGTTGGGACGTTTGTTTTGATAGTACGGTTCTCTTGCCGGGATGTTTGTTTAATATTATTATTTCCTTGTCGGGATGTTTGTTGATATTATTGTTTCCTTGCCGGTATTCTTTTGTGATTAGTGTTGGCAACAATATGAAATTGGAAAGGTTGTACGCCTACCACAAGATATAATGATATGGGAGCGGGTCGTAAGCCTACCACAGCATATAATAAAATGTGAGCGGTGGTACGCCTACTACAAGATATAATGAAATAGGAGCGGGTGGTACGCCTACCACAAGATATAATGAAATGAGAACGGGTGGTACGCCTGCCACATGATATAATGAAATGGGAGCGGATGGTACGCCTACCACAAATGATATTGATTTCTTGTTATTGGTTTCCATGTCGGTAACATATTGTGCACAATGTTAAAAATGAAATGGGAGCGGGTGGTACGCCTACCACAAGATATTATTAAATGGGAGCGGGTGATACGCCTCCACAAGATATATGAGAAATGGGATTGGGTTACACGCCTGCAACAAGATGTGATCTGAAAGTGAAATCTGCATTTGTTTTCCTTATTCTTGTTAGTGGCTGGATTTTGATTCCTTATAATGGTGATGCCGTGCACTTTCTACTGCTGTGTTTATTTGTTATTATCAATTCAAGTGTTTAAGCTATTTGAATTCTTTTGCTGTTGTGACCCTTCGTGTTAGAACCTACAGTGTTTGCATTATTTCACCGCATTTATACATATATATATACAATCAATACTTCAAGCTTCAATAATTGTACTTTACTTAAAGGGAATTGTTACTATGCTTTGATTTATTGATTTATCGTATTAAAGGTAATAATTCATTTGATATTTTACTTTAATTGGAAAGGGTATTTTCTTTATCAAATGATTTCTAAAAATAACTTCATCTCCTTGTGTTGATTTCCTAATTGGTTTAGAAGTTGTACTCTACTTTATGTTAAGTAAATGAGGCTCTTTGAACATTCTTAATTGTATGGGTTAAGGGCCCTATGAACTGAGTAACATGAGAATGTTGTTGTGCAATGTGAGATAGAAATATGTTGGCACAAGGTGCCGGGGAAAATGTTATAGTTTTAGTTAATTGCACGTGAGTTGTCCGTGCGGTTGTAATATAAATACGGGCACGAGATGCTGTAAAAATATGAAAGTGGGCTGAGACTTATATTATTATGATTATGAAATGAGGCATCACAAGATGACCTTTACTCGAAAGAATTATATTCGAAAGGTATTTATTTGAAGGAAATATATTCGAAATATATTTATTGAAAAGCAAATTGTCTTAGAGATTATTACTTGAAGGATTTAATGGCGAAAGACTTATATTTGAAGGACTTAATTAATTGATTGTACTTGTTTTTATTATTTGTTGAAAAACAATTATGTTATCTTTGTTGCCTGCTATTTATATCACTGGTTGATCATTGTTGTCATCATTGTTATCTGCTTCCTACTATTTTGTACGCTATCTTGCACAGGTTTATTTGGTAGTCTGGTCCTAGCCTCGTCACTACTTCGCCGAGGTTAGGCTAGGCACTTACCAGCACATGGGGTCGGTTGTGCTGATACTACACTTCTGTACATTTTTGTGTACAGATCCAGGTATTTGATCGATAGTAGTTGTTCGTTGCGGTGGAGACTCAATGTAAACCTGTAGCAGCGTTCGCTGTCATCGGAGTCACCTTCAGTCGTACTTATTTCCATTTGTTTCCTTTGTTTCGGAACAATGATGTATTTATTTTATATAACTACTCTTAGAAAGGCTTGTGACTTGTACTATCGATTTTGGGAATGGTAAATTGCTTAGAGAAATTTCATTTCAAGTTAATAAATAGCAATGTTATTTAAGTTAATGTTAGGCTTACCTAGTTTAGAGACTGTACCATCACAACTCCTTCGGAGAGATTTTTGGGCCGTGACATTTTTTCTTTATAACACGCGTTTCACTATACGTATTCAAAAAAAAATATAGGCGGAGAATTAAAATTTTATGTATTAATAAAAACATGTAGCCTGATAGTGAGAGTCTAACTAAAACTCAAATTTAAGCTAGTATTTATATACACGCTTCAGCGTGTAGTAAAAAACATATTGCCTGAGATTTCAAATTTTGAGTCTTAATAAAAACATGTAGCTATGAGGGTAGGGATATGGGCATGTCCACACCCAACTTTACTTTTAAGCAGGTTCGATTTTATGTCACCCTTCTTAATGCATCGTCCTTTTGGATTTAACGAGGTAGGGATCGGAGCCAAACCCCCTGCCACTTCAAAACAGACTATTACTAGAAAAATATGTGGCTTTATATTAATAGAGTCTAACTAAAATTAAAACTAAGGCTACCGTTTATAATACAAGCTTCAGTATACAAAAAACATATTAAAAGATATAGACAAGACAACAACTTTCAAGTCGCAAATAACAGTTTGATACGAAGCATTAGTAAAATACCGTCGTCAATTTAAAAAACAAAAGCGCTCCTTAGCACCCCGGGACGGGACTGAGGATGGCCCTACGCGCAGACAACAACAACTTTCGAGTCATAGTGAAATATGTGGCCTAAAAATCTGACTAAATCGAAACTCTAAACTCCCATTTTCCTTAAGCATATAGAAACCTACAGTATTATCATTGTACTAAAAACGTATTCAACAAAAAAAACATATTGAAAGAAACTTCAGTTTTTTAATCTTAATACGGAAAAGGGTCGGACATACTCCTTTACTATCGGATATTGTTCAATCCTACCATCCATTATATTTTTTGGCTATATATATCCCTGTCATCTATCAAAGTTATAAATTTTCCCCTACTTTAACAAGCATATATGTCACGACCCAATTTCCTCTCCATTGGGTTTCGTGATGTCACCTAGTCTTAGGGACTAGGTAAGCCTAACATTTACTGAATATCAACCGTAATAAAGAAAGTCTAACAGTCTCAATATTGAATTTAATCTTCCCAAAACTGGCGGTACAAGTCATAAGCTCTACAGAATTTTGCTACAACTTCTAAACACAACTGTATGGAAATAGGTACAACAATGTGCATACAAAATAGGAAGGTAACTCCGACGCCTGCGAACGTAGCAGCAGGGTTACCTTGAATCTCCTCGGCAAGAATCCATACAACTACTAACGATCAATACCTAAATCTGTATAAAAAAAATATACAGAAGTATAGTATAAGTACACCATAGCGCTGCCTAGTAAGTATCAGGACTAACCTCGGTGGAGTAGTGACGAGGGACAGTCAAGATACATACTGGTCTAATAAACTGAAAAAGTATAAGTGTAGAACCATATAACATGATTTCTATACAAAGTGTACGCGATGTGGCTAACAATACAGTAATTGTAATAAGGAAGGAAAATGACAAGTAATAGTGGAACACCATAAAAAGAACACGGAAAAGTGAACGAAAATACAACACAAATCCGAAATTACAAATATAGTAAAGACAAGTCATAACTCATCAACTACGGCAGTTTTCACATTAGGTCCTGGCCAACAAACTTCAATCAATTAGCCAAATCCTTCAATTGATAAAAACATTTCGAAATATACTTCCTTCAAGTAAAAAATTTTCAAAAAATAGTTCTTTAAAAATATATACCTTTCGAATATAATCTTTTCAAATAAATATCTTTCGATTATAAGTCACTATGTGACACCTAATCTCGTAGTCCTACAATTCGGGTCTTAATACCTGACCCCTAACACTTGGCATCCTGTGTCCTCATCACTCCTCGTAATCATACTGAAAACTCACGTGCCAAATTTAGCCATTCTTACATGGAAGGAAAATAAACAAGGGCGTGCGCCTATACTCAACAATATTAGGAAGCCTCTTATCCAATAAGGGTGTTTAGCCACGTGTATGCTTGTGCAAGTATCCTAACATACTTCATACCAGCTAAAAAGCATAAGAAAAAGAACGGACATCGCGTATGATATTTACACCGGGATAGGATCAATGAGAGGCAACAACTCAGAACATAGTGATAATAACAGAGGATCTCCCAGGATATCGTCCCGTAGTCCCAAACGTAAATATGCAGGGGGATCTACCGGAATACAATTCCGTAGTCCAAAAGTAAATATACATAACAGAGGGATCTACCGGGATACCGTCTCGTAATTCCAAACGTAAATGTGCAGGGGGATCTACCAGAGTACTGTTCTGTAGTCCCAAAGTAAATATGCAGAATAAGGGGATCTACCGGGAAACTGCCCCGTAGTCCCAAACGTAAATGTGCAGGGGGGTCTACCAGAATACCGTTCAGTAGTCCCAAAGTAAATATATAGCGCAACCAACAGAAATAACAGTTACAACACGGCAGAAACCTCGTACATCACCACAACAATTACAACAGCAAAAATAACAATAATACAAAGTACAACTAGTAAATCAACTCAAGAACTTTAAATCACAAACAAACGGTAGAAACAATTCACAAGGAATAACCAAAGTAAAGAATGTTAGGCATAAAGAGAACAATTCAACAAGGAAAAACTAACTTGTAGCAACGACCCCACAATATACAAGGCAACAATAAGGAAGCCAACACGAGTCAAATAGTTCCAAATAAAGTCAAGTCAACTAAGATATAAGTTATCTAAATTCCTTTTAAGGGTGAGCAATTGCGAAGGATATTCAATAATTCAAATAATGGTAAGCAGCAGAAGATAATCCTTACTCTAATTAAGACAAAACAACTATAGGATGAGACAATAACAATTTTAATTAAAACTAAGCAGTTATGAAAAGATATCATGACGATAGAAGAGGTAAAATCTTCAGTTAAGCCAAATAAGAGTTAAATAGGCAATAAGAGTGAATCCTAAAGCAATCTTACTAAAGCATGTAGAAGTGAAACCAGCAAATAGGAACTCAAACATCACGAACAACTTCATACACGGTGAGTATAAGGACCTAAGAACCCTAAAGGTCAACTTTCCATAAATAAGTCTGAGCACACACTCGTCACCTCGCGTACACAAACTACAATCAACATAGAAGACTCAAATCCCAAGGGGAAATCCCCCCCACATAAGGTTAGGCAAGATACTTACCTCAAAGACGACAAATCGATACTCTAAAATGCACTTTTCGGGTAGAAAGACCTCCGGACGGCTCAAATCCAACCAAAATAACTTCAAAGCACAAATAAAACTCATAAGAAACTATTCTGGATCATAAAGTCTAAATCATTAACAAAATCTAAAAATCGGTGCAAAAGTCAACCCCTGAGCCCGCACTTCGGAACCCAATAATTTTACAAAATCCGAATACCCATTCCAATATGAATTCAACGATACAAAAAGTATCAAATTCCAATACCATTTGGCCTCCCAAATCACGATTTATCATTTTAGAAATTTTCTTCCAAAACTAACATTTTTTTCTGACCCCAAAACACAAATTAAATTATAGGAACGAAGATAAAATCATGGAATATATTAGATACTAAGTAAATAACACTTACCCAATTGATTTTCTTGAAAATCTAGAATGAAGCTCTCAACATCGAACTCCAAACCTCAAATTATGAAGAAAATGGCCAAACCCTCTATTTAAATGAGTATGCCAGGACTTCCGCATTTTTGGGGCCGCATTAGCGAGAAAAAGTCCGAATCTGTAAACTTAGTTAACCAGGACAGGGATAACATCTGTGGATATGCAGCCGCATCAGCAGCACCGCACAAGCGAAAGGCAAAATCGCAAGAGGGAGATTTCTCCGCGGGTGCGATCGCTTGATCGCAGAAGCGGCCTTCGCACCTGCGTACCAGGCTCCGTAGAAGCGAGCAAGCTACCAGACATTCATGATCATAGAAGCGGCCAGGCTCACGTAGAAGCGGAGCCGCACCTGCACTCCATGGTCGCAGGTGCGAAAACACCAGAACCAACCTGTTCAAAACTATGCAAAACATCTGAAACTCGTCCGAAATACACCCGAGACCCCTTGGACCCCATCTAAACACACAAACAAGTTCTATAACCTAAAATGGACTCGCTCGAGGTCTCAAATCACATCAAACAACGTCGTAAATGCAAATCGTGCCACAAATCGAGCTTATGAACTTTCAAATCTTCCAACTTCTAGAACTCGCGCCGAAACCTATCAAATCAACCCGGAATGACGTCAAACTATGGAGACAAGTCCAAAATAACATAACAGAGTTGTTCCAACTCTCAGAATCGCATTCTGACGCGGATATTACAAAAATCAACTATGGGTCCAAATTCTCCATTTTCCAAACTTCAACTTTTCCAATTTTCGCCGAAATACCTCAAATTACCCTACGGGCTTCTAAATCCAAATCCAGACGCACGCCTAAGCCCAAAATCACATACGAAGCTGTTGAAACCATCTAAAACTCATTCTGGAGCCATTTACATAAAAGTCAAATTTCAGTTAAATTCTCACCTTTTAAACTTCCAAAACTAGATTCCTTCTTCCAATTCAACTTTAAATCGCCAGGTAACTGAATTCCACCATGCACGCAAGTCGATACACATAATATGAAGTTGTTCAAGACCTTATGTTGCCGAATGTAGCTTAAATTTTCATAACAATTGGCAGGGTTGTTACATTCTCCCCCTTTTAAAACAAACATCCGTCCTCGAACGTGCCAAGATTTGCCTCGAAGTCTTCAAATCACTCAATACACACTCCCAACAATACCTGCCCAAAATCAAATCCTGCATCGGCCACTAGCCTCATATCCGGTAGAACTCTGTTTCAAATCTCCATAACACTGATAATGATGCAAGAAACACGAAGACCTCATAAATAAACACCCGAATTAACAAGTCACGACTAACACCACTGGGAACACACCCCGCAAGCTAAAACTCAAAACGCACAGAACGAAAATAATAGAATATTGAAAGAGAAACACATAAGGGAACTATCAAACATGCCCGACAGGCACAATTTTCTATCAATACTAACCTACAAAACAATATAACAAGAAAAGAGTCAAAACATATGAACAAATCACAAGAATCTTATGCTGACATAACTTCTACCGCAGCACGCAGCCCGGTCAAACATATCAAATCACATGAAAACATGAAGGTCTCACCCTCAACTCCGAATCACAAGTAGGGTATACATCAAACCAGCTGGAACCTCTCACTAGATCAATTTCATCATAATTTACAACAAGCTTTGGCTCCCACACTAGTGGAGCAAACAAAATCATAGCTCGTGGCCAAAAATACTCAGAAATCACATCAAGCCTACCGTAATGGACAATAAGAATTTACTACTAGTGTCATAACTCTCAATAATGAGTAGAAATAGATGATAGACACGGGCTATCACTCAAAGAACCTCCCAACAGGGCAACGCATAACAGAGTGCTAATTATGAAATGCACTCATAAGGGAAGCAACAAATAAGGGAACTCACCCCGATAAGCAGAGCTGTAATGAAGAACGGATGGTGCTCCTCTATAACAAAACAAACTCATAACTGAATGACATCATCTGGCATAGCGGCCTCAAGACTACTATACGAAACACATCAACGGGTCGGGCCTCCCCCTGTTGGGTGCCCTCTACTTGCATAAATACCTTGATGTGATGCATCTGTCCGAAGTCAGGGACAATATCTCACCACGTGGCTAGTGTCTCCACACTCAAAGCAACCTCACTGCTGACGTGGATGTGGTAACTTGTGATACGGGTAATCTGAGACCCATGAACACCTAAATCACTGTACGAGGCCTGAAGCACAAACCGAACTAGATAACCCACGAAAACTTTACCATGTCACACCCTGCATCCAAAATATGGACCGGCAGATCTCTCCGGCCTACGAGGCCTCCTCGCCTCCCCAAACTCTCTCTCCTAATCTCGTCTGCCCTCTCGCTCCCGATCCCATATGCCCTCTAACCAGCGAGCAATCCTTACCACCTACTAAAATGGAACATCTGACTCCACCCCCCGAGTCATGCTGAGCTAAATATCATACCTGAGCCCCTCAATGAAGCTACGGACTTGCTCTCTAACTGTAGCGACCGAGGAAGGTGCATGTCTGGCCAAATCACTGAATCTGACAGCATACTCTAATATTGACTTAATGCCCTGTCATAGCTGCTCAAACTCCACGCGCCATGCTTCCCGGAGGGACTGAGGTACAAACTCTCTCAAAAACATCCCTAAAAACTAAAACCATGTTAGTAAAGTTGCATCGGTCGGGCTACCCAACTCACATGCCCGTACCATTGATAAGTTGCTCCCTGATGCTGGAATATAGTAAAAGCGACCCCAATCATCTCAACAATACCCATAGTGTGGAGAATGTGATGGCACTCCTCTATAAAACCCCGTGCTCTCTTAAGCCAAACCACTGAATGTTTGAGGGTCATAGTCGTTGAAACTTGCAAATCTGAATTGCCCTTCCTCAAATGCTACTGCCTTGGCTATGGGCTGAACTGGAACCACATGTTGTGTAGCCATGACATCTAGAACCTGACCAACGTGAACTCGCTACTCTGGAGTGTGGGTGGCAGGAGTTTGAGTCTCTCCCCCATTCTGAGAAGTAGCTGGTGCAACCGGAATCAACCCCGCCTGAGCCAATGTACCAAACATGCTCAAGAACTATGCTAAAGGCTCTTGATGTCCGAGGGTAACAACAGGTGCCTCCGGTACCTGTCCCCTAATTGGAGCTACTGGTGACTCTTCAACTGCTACTCTGGTAGGTGCTATAGCGGCAGCAGGTACTCCTAGTCGGCCACTACCTCTGCCTCTAGCGACACCTGCTCAAGGAACAACATCATTGCTAACTGCATCTCATGTTCTCACTATCTGTGAGAGAATGGAATGATAAAAGTTCAAACTCCAAGATCAATAAGCTCGCATGATAGGAATGAAAGAAGTGATATTGTCCTAATTGTTCTGTAGATTCTCGAAGATAAAGACAGACGTCTCTATACTGATCCCCAAGACTATACTAAACTCGCTTATGACTCAAAGCACCAATGAACCTATAGCTCTGATACCAACTTGTCATGACCCAATTGCCCCTCTGTTGGGTTTCGTGATGGCACCTACTCTTAGGGACTAGGTAAGCCAAACATTTACTGAATATCAACAATAATAAAGAAAGTCTAACAGTCTCAATATAGAAATCTTTATAGAATTTACATCTTCACAAAATTGGTGGTACAAGTCATAAGCTCTACAGAGTGTTGCTACAACTTCTAAACATAACTGTATAGAAATAGGTACAACAATGTGAATACTGTTCGATCTAAACTGATGGGTCGTGATGGGCACCCGACACCTTACTCAATCGAGTACCAACATTACATATCTTCCTTATTACATCATCATAAGTAAGTGGGCTAGAAGGGGCGTCATGAGATAACTAGAGTAAACAGGAGGGATTACCCAACATATAACGACCCAACCTGATATAGAAACACATACCTGTGACATATGGAATGATAAGGCCAATGCGATCCATTATATACTTATTATATAGGCCGACAAGTCCATATAAGTATCTGTGTACATAATATCTGTCTACAAACCTCTAGGAGTACATAATTATCATAAAGGTTGGGATAGAGCCCCACCATACCAAACAATACACGTTTAAATTATACTAACCAAACAAGCAACTCTGAAGCAAATGAAGCGCACCAACATCTTCTGCTGAGCTGATAGCCTACTTGGAGGACTCTCGTCTTATCTATCGGGGCCTGCGGGCATAAAACGCGCGTCCCCGGGCAAAAGGGACGTTAGTACAAATAATGTACCGAGTATCTAAGGAATAAAAATCAGTAAATAATAGGCAATAGACATGAGAGAAACATGGCGTAAAAGACTCGACATGTAAGTCTGGATAACTTTGTAAATCATGTAACGCGTATATAATGCAATCTGGTCATGGGTCAATGTGCATGTATAAATACATGAAATGCATATGAAATAGGTTAATAAAATCTCTCGGTACGTCATAAGATCATTATGCTTCCGATTAATATCATGAAATATCCTTTATCAATTTACGTATTTTCTGAGACACATGAACAGATGATAGAATAATATGACACATGGGGAATCAGGAACATGAGCATCTCTTGTATTTCTATGAATAGAGTCATTTATGAAAATTGTGCATTTGTTCGCTTCGTTTGTGTCGTATAGATCATGCCAAAAGAAAGATGGGATAGCCTTAACATACCTGAACTGATTCTCTTGACAATCCCTTTAACCCCTGTTGATTGTGATAATATGTAACGGAAAATTGATGTAAGAGAAAATTCGTATGATATTCTTGAGAAAGATTGCATCGTACTCTTTTAAAATTGCAATCTCACGTTGCTTAAGATGTTATAAAATCTTGTTGAATTGCATATCTTGTTGAAGATACTTACAAAGATCTCACTTTAATATGCATCTCTTTTAAGTTGAGATAATTTTTTTTATCAAAATCTCACATTGCTTTTGATATTCTTAGAGATAGCTCTTGTTAGAGTTGATGTGGGCCCCACCTAATAAGCTTACTTTAGCCATCAATATCTCTTAAAATGTGATAACTTGCAATTCAATTTAAAAGTCATTGAGTTGAATAGTGGGCTGACACGTTACACCCTTATCCACCAAATTGTCTACTTGATTTGTTAACTTTAATCTCCTGCTAATTAATTTAACCAATTGCCCACGTGATTAAAATTATCTCAAATTACATAAAATACTACTCACGTTTAACACACTTTATACGCATTACTAAAATGGTCACATGGTACCTTGTATGACTAGAGTATTTTAACTCGGGCCATATTTATCCCAACATGCCAAACTTGGACGAAAATTCATTTTCTTTGAATTGCTTCCCCTCTCACCTTGACGAATTTACTCATAACTTGTTTGAAATAGCTTAATCCTTATAATCTCCAAATAATGTTTTCCTTGGACTGATTCCAATTATCTTACGACAAATTCAACGTAAAATACTATAGGGTGCAACATCTCGTAATTTAATACTGCAGGATGTAATATCAACTTAATGTTGTGGGGCATAACATCATTCCCCCATTTTGAACATTCGTTCTTGAATGTTGGTTGATGCACTTATCATTCTCATAACCCATAGCTCTTGTGAATAGTTTAATATTCTCCTTTCCATTTAGTCCTCTTTCCCATTCCATGACGTGTGATCAAATTACTTCTACTCTCGCAACTGTTGATACCTCCTATCTTGCAGCCTCTACGATAACGACCTTCTAAGTATGCCTATGCGACTCTTCTCTCCTTTTTCCTCCAGCTTTTAGCCAATCTCTAGGCCTTACTTCAAAAACATATACAAGGCTTAATAGGATGCCTCTCTGGGCATTTATAGGTGTACTGAAGTTCTTCGCTCAGTACTTTGTAGAGCTTGCGAATATGGCTATATCTTATTTCATAGACCTGGTTATCCATTCGTATGACATTACTGCATCTACGTAGATCATAGTATTCTATAATTCTTACTTTGATTTATCGTTACTGAGATCTGCAGCCAACTCCAGGTTACTCTCGTTGTTTATCCTTAAGACTGATAGTCTAATCTCGTCTTATATTATTGAACTTTTATCCATCTATTATTGATTTACCTTAATGTTGATTCATCATCTACCACTGATAACTTGATCTTTTATGTAACACCGCTTCTAGGTCTCACGTCTCACCAAGGACATCTAGAGTAATTAGATTGATCCACCTAGGGGTGACACTGTACTTCCATAACCGTACTTTATAGCATCCTAATGTGACTCACCTTATATGGGTATTTTATTCCCTTACAATTCATGAAATCCTTTTCCTTCTTTTTTTTCAAATCATTACTCAAGCGAAGACCCAACTTCATCCTTTATTTATCATAATTACACCCTCATTCTGCTACTAGTGCAACATCGTATCTTTTCTAAATGCTGCTAGTCTTAGACTCCTTTGAGTTTATTCAGGTTGTATTGAGCTTTCTATAACTTAGAGGAACCATCAACTCCTTTGTTTTCATGGCTTAATACTTATCTGTCACGACCCAAAATCCACTAAGGGTCGTGGTGGCGCCGGACACCTCTGTCAGGCCAGCCAACAAAATTATCAATTACTTCCTCTTTTAATACTTTTGAAAATCTAAGGTTTTTCCTTCTATTTTTCATAAATAAAAGTCCACTACTTGAATTAAATTTTTAAATAATAACAATTAGAACAAATCCATTGAAAACCATCCCAGAAACCCGGTGTCACAAGTACATGAGCAACTACTGGCAATGATATAAATACAACACAACACCTGTCCGGAATACAATGGACAGAAAGGAAATACATTTACTAGGAAGGGACTTTAAAAGCTACGGGCCGCCTTGCATACTGCAACTCACCTAGTCCCTGAATCGTCCGTGCTGCTGCGCCTAGTAGGCCACTAAAATAAAATATTACATGTGCAACAAAATGCACAGAAGTGTAGTATGAGTACGTAATCAACGTGTACTCAGTGAGTGTCCTGCCTAATCCCGAAAGGGGTAGATACGAGATGGCCAATTCCGACACTCACTATAGGTCAAATAACAATATTCTATAAGTGCGGGGGAAATCATGGATTTATATAAAAGTTCAAGTTGTAAAGCCAGAAAATAGGTAAACACCTCCAATAATAAATCGAGGGCTTCTAAGGTTTATCCTTTATTATTTCATCAGTTCATATAAATCCACGTAGGGCCAATTCCACATTTACAAATTTCCAAGTAATAAATAAACATGCGCAAATCACGCCGAGGTCGACGGCCCGCTCCAATAGAATGTAAATTGTGCACTACCGAGGGTGGAGTGACACGAACTATAGATGCATCTATTATCACCGAGGCATTTGGCCTCTTCCATAATTAAACACATATCCTGCTCGCAAATCATCCATGCGACGCAGGCACACATAAAGTACAGGCTCAATCAGTCACATAAGAACTTACCGAGAAATATTTATTCAAATAAAACCAATTCCCCTTTAACAATTTAAGAAATGAAGTTTAATTCTTTTAGAAATTTACCTACTAATTCGATGTGAGTTAAGCAATTCAAGCTACCAATGCATTCACAATTCATCCGCGTATATGTGCTTATGAATCCTAACTAGGCGGACAATAGTATAATAGTAGCTACGCATGGACTCTCATCACGTCGTACATGCGTAGCCCCCACAAATAGGAGCACATAAGAATTTTACTCACCTATGGGGTAAGTTCCCCCTCACAGGATTAGAAAGGAGACTCACCTCGCTCCGAAGACTCGCAATTCGGCATTCTACATCCTTCCAAAAGCTTGAACCAATGCACAATGCACCAAAACTAGCCAATTAACGATAAACTAATGAGAGTATACTCAAATACTTGTTAACAATTCAGATTATACAAGTTCCTAACTCCGATTAGTGAAAGGACCAAAATGCCCTCGGGCCCACGTGCCCGGAAATCCAAAATTTCTCTAAGATGGAGGTTACCCATGACCTTAGGAACTCAAATATATGATCTTCTCCTAATTCCATACTCAAAATCGTGGCTAAAATCCAAGATTATAATTTTCTAGGTTTCCAACCAAAACCCCCAATATTTACTCTAATCCCCATGTCTAATTCTATGGTATAATCTTGCATTTAACTCGGGAATATGTAGGAGTAGCTTACCTTATCATTGATGGTGAAAACCCTTCTTGAATCTCTCCAAAAAATCGCCCCATTAAGTGAGAAATGAGCAAAAATGACATTGACCCCGAATAAATGAAGGCCACTGCCTTCAGTGGTTTCCGCATATGCGGAAATGTAACCACCTATGCGGTTCCGCTTTTGCGGATTCTTGGCTGCTTTTGCGGTTCCCGTCCATGCCCAGGACTTCCGCATTTGCGATGCCTTTCCCGTTTTTGTGGTTCCGCATCAGCGGATCAAGGGACACTTTTGTAGTCCTTCCTGCCCCCACCCTCATCCGCTTTTACGTTTTCTTCTTTGCTTCTGCGGTCCCATTTCCGCAAAAGCGGAAATACCAGATACCAGCAAACTCAGCTCTTCTAAAAATCCAATTTTTGATTCGTTAACCATCCGGAATCCACCCGAGGCCCCCGGGACCCCAACCAATCATACCAAAACACATTACGGACCTGCTCGAGGCCTCAAATCATATCAAACAACACTGAAATCACGGGTTACACCTCAATTCAAGCTTTATGAACTTTGAAGTTTCCAACTTCTATTTCTGATGCCGAAACCTATCAAATCATCTCCAATTAACTTCAAATTTTGCATAAAATTCATATTTGACATTACGGACCTATTCCAACTTTTGAAATTTGATTCCGACCCTTATATCAAAAAGTCAACCACCCGGTCAAACTCTCCAAAAACCTTCAACTTTCTATCTTTAGCCAAATGGCTTCAAATTGGTCTACGGACCTCCGAATTCACTTCCGATCGTGCCCCCAACTCCAGAATCACTATACGGAGCTATTCACAGTCTCGGAATTCCAAACGGACGTTGATAACACCGAAATTCACTTCAAACCAAACTTACGAAATTTCTTCTAAAATGCCAATTTTCACAATAGGCGCCAAAACGCTCCCGGGTTATCCAAAACCCAATCCGGACATACGCCCAAGTCCGAAATCATCATACGAACCTGCTGGAACCTACAGATCCCGATTCCGAAGTCGTTTACTCTAAATTCCAATCCTAGCTTATTCTTTCAACTTTAAGCTTCTGAAATGAGAATTCTCTTCCCAAATCAACTCTGGACTTCTCGAAATTCAATTTCGACCAAGCGTACAAGTGATAATACCTGAAATGAAGTTGTTCATGGCCTCCGACTGCTGAACGGAGCGTTAGTACTCAAAACGACCGATCGGGTCGTTACATTTATCATAGGATTAGAAAGGAGACTCACCTCGCTCCGAAGACTCGCAATTCGGCATTCTACATCCTTCCAAAAGCTTGAACCAGTGCACAATGCACCAAAACTAGCCAATTAACGATAGACTAATGAGAGTATACTCAAATACTTGTTAACAATTCAGATTATTCAAGTTCCCAACTCCGATTAGTGAAAGGACCAAAATGCCCTCGGACCCACGTGCCCGGAAATCCAAAATTTCTCTAAGATGGAGGTTACCCATGACCTTAGGAACTCAAATATATGATTTTCTCCTAATTTCATACTCAAAATCGTGGCTAAAATCCAAGGTTACAATTTTCTAGGTTTCCAACCAAAACCCCCAATATTTACTCTAATCCCCATGTCTAATTCTATGGTATAATCTTGCATTTAACTCGGGAATATGTAGGAGTAGCTTACCTTATCATTGATGGTGAAAACCGTTCTTGAATCTCTCCAAAAAATCGCCCCATTAAGTGAGAAATGAGCAAAAATGACATTGAGCCCGAATAAATGAAGGCCACTGCCTTCAGTGGTTTCCGCATATGCGGAAATGTAACCACCTATGCGGTTCCGCTTTTGCGGATTCTTGGCCGCTTTTGCGGTTCCCGTCCATGCCCAGGACTTCCGCTTTTACGATGCCTTTCCCGCTTCTGCGGTTCCGTATCAGCGGATCAAAGGACGCTTTTGCAGTCCTTCCTGCCCCCGCCCACGTCCGCTTTTGCATTTTCTTCTTCGCTTCTGCGGTCCCATTTCCGCAGAAGCGGAAATACCAGATACCAGCAAACTCAGCTCTTCTAAAAATCCAATTTTTGATCCGTTAACCACCCGAAATCCACCCGAGGCCCCGGGGCCCAACCAATCATACCAAAACACATTACGGACCTAAGCGAGGCCTCAAATCATATCAAACAACACTGAAATCACGGGTTACACCTCAATTCAAGCTTTATGAACTTTGAAGTTTTCAACTTCTATTTCCGATGCCGAAACCTATCAAATCATGTCCGATTGAGTTCAAATTTTGCGCACAAGTCATATTTGACATTACGAACCTATTCCAACTTCCGGAATTTGATTCCGACCCTGATATAAAAAATTCAACCCCCAGTCAAACTCTCCAAAAACCTTCAACTTTCTATGTTTAGCCAAATGGCTTCAAATTGGTCTACGGACCTCTGAATTCACTTCCGAGCGCGCCCCCAACTCCAAAATCACTATACAGAGCTATTCACAGTCTCGGTAATCCAAACGTACATTGATAACACCGAAATTCACTTCAAACCAAACTTATGAAATTTCTTCTAAAATGCCAACTTCCACAATAGGCACCAAAACGCTTACGGGTTATCTAAAACCCAATCCGGGCATACGCCCAAGTCCGAAATCATCATACGAACCTGCTGGAACCTACAGATCCCGATTCTGAGGTCGTTTACTCTAAATTCCAATCCTAGCTCATTCTTTCAACTTTAAGCTTCTGAAATGAGAATTCTCTTCCCAAATCAACTCGGGACTTCTCGAAATTCAATTCCGACCATGCGTACAAGTCATAATACCTAAAATGAAGCTGTTCATGGCCTTCGACTGCTGAACGGAGCATTAATACTCAAAACAACCGATCAGGTCGTTATATTATCCATACCACTTTTGTCACCTTCTCACTTGCCTTCTTTGTATCCTTACTCTTGTTTTTCTAAAACCTTGTTGTTCTATCATACTTTAGCTTGCGATCGATTCTCTTATGCTTTTCTGGAATATCAAGCGAGACATTGCATCGCCTCTAACTCTTCCTTTGCTCTCTAATTAGATTTTTCGGTACTTAGAAACCATAGGCTGGAAGGTATGCCATCGACGATGCCGATATCATTCCTGGATATTGAATCCCCGCGCTTTTAGCCTTCTGTCCAAAGTATGGACTATTCACAACATTCTACATCTGAGTATCTCGTACGTCATTCACTTTTACCTTACTTACTTTAAAGTTTCACATCACATCTTCTATCTCCTTCATTACCTTCCTTCCATATAGGTAGAATTCACATCCACAATTTGAAGATCTATTATAATACATGCACTTCTGGTGCCTATACAATCCGTTGGGAGTTCCATGCTGACTTCTTATGAGGCTAGTATTTTCTAACTGGCTTTATCGTAGAGCCGTTATAGAATATGGTTGTTGTGCTATCTCTCTTGCGCCTGTAATATCAAGAGTGATCCTGCTATGTTCTCAATCACTATGTCCCTAATTTTCTAGGTTTAATAATCAAACTTCTGATTTACTTAGTTGATGTAACTCTTTAGTTTCCTCTTTCCTCTAATCAGCCTTATGTACGGTTAAGTTATCTTCTGATTTGCGGCTCATGGTGTTAGTTATTACTTTTATCCTTTCATGGATCTATGGGATATGCATGATACAATTCTTTAAAAACTTAATCCTTCGTCTATGACATGGGCTCAATTCTTTCTTTTAACGTGTACCAGAATCTTCTATGGCTGTATATGTTGTATATATAAAACTCTAAACCCCTACGCGCGTTCATAACGTAAGCAACTCTGGATCATTAATTGATTAATTCCTTTTTTTCCATCTTAACTTTCTTTAAATGTAAGCTATTAATTTTCTTGATCTTTCTGCCCCCTTATTGTGTCCATACTTAGCTTATCTTAGTGCCCACATATATTGAAATTCCATAAATCTCATATGATCCTGAATATCACTTTTGATTTTTCTCCCTATTCATTAGCCATTGTAGGTGCCACTTTCTTAGGGAGTACATACAATGTTGTTTTGAGAATGTTATCACACGACCATTTTCTCTTTAGGTCATTGTGCTGAGGTTGTAGCCTTCTTCCTTATTTCCTCAGCTAGCCTTTCGTCGTAGCATTTAGGGAAGACCCTATAACTCTTGTAAATTTGTGAGACTATCACATTATATACTCTACGGGCCTTCTGATGTCCTTCCTTGCCTATACTTATCCGTAGTTACTTACCTCCATGCCCTTGTTCTTGTACAGTTGCTTCTGAACTGATATTTTGATTGCCTTTCCAGTGGCACTTTCTTTTTATCCCTATAACATTTATATGGTACCTATAAATACCCCGACTCCTATTTGAATAAATCTCAAGTATTATAATGACATTACTACGAGACTAAATTCTCCATGTCGGGGTTTACTACATTTATCTTACACGATCTACTGATTTGTCTGTAACTTCTTGTCTAGCCATGAATAGTCTCTCCCTGAATCAACTACTAACTACTCGTTGGCCCATTCTCATATCCATATTCCGTATAATTTTTCTTGGATTATTTCTTTGTCTTAACTCACCTCACGTACTTGCTTCTTATCTATCAATAACATCACGGGCAGGAACCCTTATTTCCTTTTCTTGATGTCGTTCTTACATAACATTTTGGAATCGTATCATATCTGTAGGATTTGGATAAGAGCAATCCAATCCCTTTCTCATTTTTATCGCACTATTTCTTTATCATTCCATACTCCCCCTATAGGGGGTACTAAGACATAGAGCTACAACGACCTGCCTATAGATATTCTTCCTCTCCATATTTGGCATACCTTCGCATTATCAATGATCCTTACTCACCTTGCGGTAATCCTTCTATACTAAGGATAACAAAATTCCTTACTCGCAATGGTGGCACTTAGTGTAAGTGGAACATATAGCCCTTTAAGCTTAACTTGGCTCACATTGCTTGCTTTAGGGAAGTGTTTTCCTAAATGAACATTCTCTTAATTCATTATGGATCTTCTTCTATTGTCCATTCTATTACTTTCTGGAACGTATTCTGAAATTCTCATGATGCTGGCTATTATCAAATCACTCAGTTCCTAATTCATATTTAGTTTATCTTATTCACCAGTCCATATTGATTTCTATTACTTTTGGTCTAACTTTTCCTTGAGTTAATCATGTTAGAGTCGCAAATGTATTTTGTGAAATGAGGACATGCCTGTATAGGCTATACTCTTTTGTTGTCTTACGGCCCATCACCTCTCATCTCCTTCTTCATTTGACTATAGATTCTGTAACACTCTACCGTTGTCATCCATGTATCACATCTCACTCATAATGCTTCATTATCCCTCTTCTTACGTCCCTACTAATATTTCTATATATCACTTTATTCTAAATATTTAACAAGACATTCTTTCGCTTTTACCTCTCCTTGCTCCATCTACTGGATCTTTGGGTTGCGTAACATTCTCCCTCTACTAGGGACGGGAGCCACTCTAAGGTAATATTTATCCCTTCAAGGTATCTAGTTCCTAACTTTGTAGTACTCATATCAAGCTGTACTATTTTAGAGTGCACCATCTGAGTGTCTCACAAGGAGATTTAATATCACATTTGCAATTCCTTCGGCAATGTTAACTAATGCAAACAATTCATCCACCATTTTGGGTCACTCCAAACCTAGCCGGATCGTGATGTTATGTCCTTCTCTTAAACCATATTTGTTAGCTCCCATAAAGCATAACTTAGATCAGTGTGGCCAATTGTACATACCTATATTACTGTTGAAGGTAACTCAAAATGCTTATATCTGTCTTCGTGAATGGTAAATAAGGATGATTTTCATTAGTTGGGTACCCCGTACCCTCTTTCACCTTGCTCCCTTTACTTGTTGAAACTTGCATTTATCTTTTGAATCTCTCATTGTCTTTCACCATGGAGGTGGGTAGATATTCTTGCCTTAAGGATCCTTTTCCTAAAGCTCACCGAGTTCTTCTGACTCAACTCTTTCACAACCGCATTCAATCCATTACCAACCATCGTTCTAAATGTAGGCATCGTCGTATTAAGAATAAGATACAGTTTAGAAAATTTAGCTCTTATAACTGACCTCTACTGCGCGATCTAGAGTAAGAAAAAAGAATGACAGTCCTAAATGCCATGTAGCCTCCTGCTTATTAATTTGGTTCACAACACACCCATAAACAAAACTCTACTAGACACAGCTTGTAGACTCCCTAGGACAGAGCTACTCTGATACCACTTTTGTCACGACCCAAACCTATGGGCTGCGATGGGCACCCGGTACCTTACTCAACCGAGTACCAACATAATGCATCTTCCATATTACATCATCATAGGTAAGTGGGCCAGAAGTGGCGTCATGATATAACCAGTGTAAACATGTGGGAATACCCAACATAGAACGACCCAACCTAATATAGAAACTCAGACATGTGACATGCGGGCCTATAAGGCCAATGTGATCCATTATATACTTAACATATGGGCCGACAAGGCCATACAAGTATCTGTATACATGACATCTATCTACAAACCTCTAGGAGTACATACTTATCATAAAGGTCGGGACAAGGCCCCGCCATACCAAACAATACACGTTTAAATTATACTGATCAAATAAGCAACTCCGGAGCAAATAGAGCGTACCAACATCTCCCGCTGAGCTGATAGCCTACTTGGAGGACTCTTGTCCTGTCTATTGGGACCTACGGGCATGAAATGCAGCATCCTCAGGCAAAAGGAACGTCAGTACAAATAATGTACCGAGTATGTAAGGAATGACAATCGGTAAATAATAGACAAGAGACATGAGAGAAACATGGCGTAAAAGACTCGACATGTATGTCTGGATAACTCTGTAAATCATGTAATACTTATAGTGTCATGCATATGCGTATGAATGTCATATCATGCATACGTACATGTGTTCATAAAGTCATCAAGCCTCTGAGGGCATTCCATCATATCATCTCGACCATTGTGGGCGAAATCGTCAATGTATACCAGCTGATAAGGTAGTGGTCTGTATATAACGTCATAACCTTTCTCATATCCCACATACATATATATATATATATATATATATATATATATATAACCCTAATTAAAGAAGGCATAACCATTACTCAAAATGTGTGACCTAATTAAAGAAGACATAACCCTCCTGATTTTGTACACTAATACCATGTGGGGTCTTCTACTTAGTGCTCTATGTGTTGTCAAGGCACCACATGGTTATCTATATTAAGATGAGTTTAACTAATAATCACCATGGTGTAAAGAACTTCTAAAGTAGCAAATTATATTTACATGTTGTAACATTTAATTTGCCTTATTTCTAGAGTATTAATTTTATTCATTGTCAGTGTAAAACGATTTATCATCGGGTCACTTAATAAAGGCAACTGCTAGTGCTTCTCCATACATTTGGTAACATTGAGAAAATGGAAAGCAATCTTCTATAATGGGTAAAAATACACTGATAGTGTAAGAAATTTTTACAATGTTCATGCTTAAATTCTATTTTTAAGATTATGAATCCCACGTTATAAAGCTATCTCCGTTAATATTAAAGACCTTTTATGGAAGGTCTTCAATTTTATACTTGAGTTAAATTCTTATATACACACAAACGCCATACTATTCTCTTTGTCTTGTTTCTTTCGGTTAATTTTTTCACATAGAATTTGATTTGGGCAGCTGGGAATGTGAAAGACGACTGTATATAACCTTTTCTATATTTTTAATAAATTAATCCATCCATTCGGGATATAATTCCCGATATGGTAGTGGTTTGTCTTTGGCCCCTACTGTATATAACCTTGTAGAGAAGATGGATTGGGTCGTTCATTCAGAGTATGCCACGTGTCATATCCGCTAAAATCGGGGCAAATGTACAACTTTAATAGACAGCAAAAGTATAAATAGCCAAAAAATATAACCTGAATATGATTAAACAATATTCGATAGGGGTATATTCGACCCTTCTCCGATCTTAATAAAACCTTCATCATCTTTTTTTTTTTTTGCCTAGTGAAAGATACTTTTACTAAAAGCTAGAAAAGTGGGTTGGCCCAGCTCTTCCAAGAGTGACATGCACTCCATTTTAGCATGTGTGAGAAAGTGTGGTTACTAGACTATACAAGTTCAATCAATATTCGTACAATATATTGTCTGACTTTGTCTTTATTTCTTTTGTATCTTTCTTTCAATTGTATCTTTTAACTCAAACTAAGGCTATTGTTTATAATACACGCTTCACTGTACAGTTAAAAATATATCGACTAAGATTTCAAATTTTGAGTCTTAACAAAATCACGTGGCTTGATAGTAATATAACTAAAATTAAAACTAAGGCTACTGTTTACGATACACGCCTCAGTGTACTCAAAACTATATTGAAAGAGACTTCAGCTTTTAAATCTTAATAAAATCCTCAATCTAATATTTCTTTTTCATTATTTGTTTGCTTCTAGTGAAAGAAAGTTCTATTGAAAGATAGAAAACTGGGTTGGCCCAGCTCTTCCAAGAGTGACACGCAATCAATNAAACCTAGCCGGATCGTGATGTTATGTCCTTCTCTTAAACCATATTTGTTAGCTCCCATAAAGCATAACTTAGATCAGTGTGGCCAATTGTACATACCTATATTACTGTTGAAGGTAACTCAAAATGCTTATATCTGTCTTCGTGAATGGTAAATAAGGATGATTTTCATTAGTTGGGTACCCCGTACCCTCTTTCACCTTGCTCCCTTTACTTGTTGAAACTTGCATTTATCTTTTGAATCTCTCATTGTCTTTCACCATGGAGGTGGGTAGATATTCTTGCCTTAAGGATCCTTTTCCTAAAGCTCACCGAGTTCTTCTGACTCAACTCTTTCACAACCGCATTCAATCCATTACCAACCATCGTTCTAAATGTAGGCATCGTCGTATTAAGAATAAGATACAGTTTAGAAAATTTAGCTCTTATAACTGACCTCTACTGCGCGATCTAGAGTAAGAAAAAAGAATGACAGTCCTAAATGCCATGTAGCCTCCTGCTTATTAATTTGGTTCACAACACACCCATAAACAAAACTCTACTAGACACAGCTTGTAGACTCCCTAGGACAGAGCTACTCTGATACCACTTTTGTCACGACCCAAACCTATGGGCTGCGATGGGCACCCGGTACCTTACTCAACCGAGTACCAACATAATGCATCTTCCATATTACATCATCATAGGTAAGTGGGCCAGAAGTGGCGTCATGATATAACCAGTGTAAACATGTGGGAATACCCAACATAGAACGACCCAACCTAATATAGAAACTCAGACATGTGACATGCGGGCCTATAAGGCCAATGTGATCCATTATATACTTAACATATGGGCCGACAAGGCCATACAAGTATCTGTATACATGACATCTATCTACAAACCTCTAGGAGTACATACTTATCATAAAGGTCGGGACAAGGCCCCGCCATACCAAACAATACACGTTTAAATTATACTGATCAAATAAGCAACTCCGGAGCAAATAGAGCGTACCAACATCTCCCGCTGAGCTGATAGCCTACTTGGAGGACTCTTGTCCTGTCTATTGGGACCTACGGGCATGAAATGCAGCATCCTCAGGCAAAAGGAACGTCAGTACAAATAATGTACCGAGTATGTAAGGAATGACAATCGGTAAATAATAGACAAGAGACATGAGAGAAACATGGCGTAAAAGACTCGACATGTATGTCTGGATAACTCTGTAAATCATGTAATACTTATAGTGTCATGCATATGCGTATGAATGTCATATCATGCATACGTACATGTGTTCATAAAGTCATCAAGCCTCTGAGGGCATTCCATCATATCATCTCGACCATTGTGGGCGAAATCGTCAATGTATACCAGCTGATAAGGTAGTGGTCTGTATATAACGTCATAACCTTTCTCATATCCCACATACATATATATATATATATATATATATATATATATATAACCCTAATTAAAGAAGGCATAACCATTACTCAAAATGTGTGACCTAATTAAAGAAGACATAACCCTCCTGATTTTGTACACTAATACCATGTGGGGTCTTCTACTTAGTGCTCTATGTGTTGTCAAGGCACCACATGGTTATCTATATTAAGATGAGTTTAACTAATAATCACCATGGTGTAAAGAACTTCTAAAGTAGCAAATTATATTTACATGTTGTAACATTTAATTTGCCTTATTTCTAGAGTATTAATTTTATTCATTGTCAGTGTAAAACGATTTATCATCGGGTCACTTAATAA